>JAPZDX010000013.1:13701662-13712321 GCA_029783625.1 Naso annulatus | reverse complement strand
AGAGGGACGTAGTCAAGGCGGGGGGCATTTGTTGTCAAGGCGGCCGCCCTAACTATAAAGTGCTGCGGGAAACCCTGGGTTGCAGTGAAAGTTGCAGCGGTGTAAACTGGTCCGTCTCTGCTCGACTCAAGCCGGCTGTCATGTTGCCAGCAACTCAGCTTGTCAAGTCACCAGAGGCCAGTTTGAGAACGTAAGGCACGTCACTTGTTTCAACAGCCAATCAGTTCATAACGACATCACCTGTCGCTGAGAAGGACAGTGGAGAGCAGCTCATACTAACCTATGCTTGTTGAAAAGTGCCTGTCATGTTCTTAATTTTCTAGAGCCTGAATAGAGAGCCACGGAGAGGTGCAGAGAGTCAAGTTTTCGTTCAGACCACCTGAATTGCAATATGCTGAAAGGTTATTACAGAATTTCTGCCCGGTGACGCCAAAGATAAACTGCCTACCCCAGCTTTAACTCACAACCCACTCAAATGAAAATATCATTCAGGAAAGTCTTGTCCTCAGTAAAATCCTGGTCTGTGGTTAAGACTTGGACACAATATAAACTTTGCTAAATTTCCTAATTAATTATCGTTGACTCCTCATTTCCTCACAGCAGTATTCTGACCTATGGCAGCAGGAGTTTCCAAACATTTCATCACAAATATGTACTGTAGCAAACATCAGCATGAGTTTAACACACACATTAAAACTGTGGGCAAAATTATGAAATGAGCTGTTTGAATCCAGAACTGAAAAGAAATAATGGTCAACTATAAAACCCTCCCACATACACCAGTTCCTTATGCAGAGTGTCAGTCTTCAACCACAATGTTTAAACAGTTCGGCTCATCTGCACTAATTACATGTTGCGCATGCCATGAATCATTTTTCTGATTTGTTTTAGTCTGTGTCTCCTTCATCCGCGGTTTTCTTCCTCTTTCTGCAGAACAGATATTGTCAGGGATTTGAGTGTAACAGTAACAGACAAAAACATCATTACTCATATAATTTAAAGCAGAGCCTAAAAGTGAGGAAGTAGTGCTTGTGGATAGAAGGAGACGGAATTTCTTTAGTTTTCAGGCAACGTTTCAGGAAGACAATGAAGGCTTTGTTTCTGGCATTGGCGCATGCAAGTTTCACTCAGTGAATATTAAATGTAGGTTTGGATCTGATGTGCCTAATGGGATTTTAATGAAGGGCTAGAAAGGGGAATGTTGAGTTATGTGGGAAGGGGATTCTCTGTTACTGCAAAATAGAGATTCGTATCTGATGGAAAGGGAACGCTTTGGGTCAGATTAAAGGTCAGTCCAAGGGAAGAACAAAGTGAATTTGATGCTTCAGGGCAGTGGTTACTGATTTCTGTCAGCTAAATGTTTACTACAATGTTTAGCTATTTTAATGCACAAGGTGTGATTGATAAGTTCTGGTCTAAGGTACAACAGGAGGAGTTACAAGCTCTTGTTGCATGCACAAGCAGCTAAACTCTGAAAATTGGAGTGAGTAATTTTAGTGGTTTTTCTGTTTCGGGCCATTGAAAATTGGAAGTCAGCACTGTCTGAGAAAATGGACATCAGCTTTTGTGCAGACGTGCAAGAACACAGATTCAAACTCATTCATCGACCGTCCTATCATCCATCAGACTGCAACCTCAGGAGTCGCCATTTTAACAGCGAAGATGACATCCTTGCTGCTTTGGACCCATTTCTGGAATTCCAAGAAGCCAGCTTCTACAAAGACAGAATCAATGACCTTCAGTGTGTAAATGTATGTCTAAAAATACATGTGCTAGGTTTTCTAAAATTGAATCCTTGTACCTTGGGCCATGAACTTATCAATCACCATTCATGTATTCCTGTAAAGGTTGAGGCCAGACAACAATGCTGCCTGAAAGAAGCTTCATGTTTCTGGTCTCTATTGTGCTAAAGCTGAAATAACTCTGATGACCTTGTCAGGGTTAATTCCTAAAACTTGGCAAAGCTCCCTTCAAGTCCAAAGAAGACATCACACAACTGTTTTCTGAAGCTGAGAAGTTCATGCAAGCAAACTGGTATTCGTTTGAAAAAATTGATTGAGTACCTCTTTTCTTTTCTGGTGCGGATGTAATTGCTGTGGTTTTGTCTGCTGTGGGGCCCTCAGTGACAAACAGGAAACCAAGCAGATACAACACATCTTTTATAGACTGTTACATGTGTAAAATCAAGCAGGAGCCTTTCACTAATAAGACAACACCAGTGACCTTTTACATTCAGACCATGAACAAATAGCATGGCATTGTCTTTAGAAGTTGGAGGACACATAAGCCTCATGCCAATGATGACACTTTGAATTTAACTATAAGTGTCTCCATTTGGAGATAAAGGACTAGAGTCCTCTCTTTGATGGGATCTATGCAGTCATGCAAAGAGAAAAAGCTTGAACTCCTCTCCATTCATTAAACACCGCTCTTAGATCTGCTACTCAAAGTGCTTCTTTTGCATGTCACGAGGCAAAAAAAAAAAAAAAAAAAAGAAAAAGAAAAAAGTTCAACCCTAAATTTTTTTTTTCCCCTCCCATGAGGGACCTCTCAACTCGAAACACTTCTTGATTTTGTTTAGCTTTTGCGCTCAGATGCAAAGTCAGCTAGCAGCAAACAGTTTTCAAGCAGTGTTTCCAGGGAAGCATCTATAACAGCTTCTCCTCCCCAAGAAGGTGAGCATGTCCAAGCAGTTAAACGTAGTCAGACTCAGAAACACCTCATTGATATTTTGCAGGTTATTAATGTGTTCCAAGTAATTCAGCCTGAACAGGTGGTACGGAATAAAGGCGACCACCATGATGAGGGCGAAGCACAGACTCTTCTGCTGAGCCCCGAAGTCCTGCTGAGAGGTGCATCCCTCACGATGCTTCTTGTATAAAACTCGTAGGACATTTGCTTGGAGGGCTGTCAGAACTGTGGCCACCACAATGATCAGTAAGCTTATGATGTAGTTGAGCACCTTTGCAGCTGACTGTATGTTTTCTCCAAATTTGAAACAAGTTGTTGTGTTGCGATGGTTTTTTTCCTCTTGCTGTGCTTTTTTGCCATAGGAAAAACACATGATCAAAGGGACCACGACAAGAACCACTATCCACACCACAGCACTGACCAGGAGGGCATGAAACTTCTGGAAGGAGGCCACCCGGTGATTACGGTGGTAGAATGTCAGCATGCGCGTAATGAGGATGATCACATAGAAGATAAATGACATATACATGTGGATGTGGATCATACCGCTGACCACTTTGCACCAGCCATAGCCCAGGCGCCATTCACTGGCGGCATAGTAGTAAATCCTGAAGGGCACAGTGAGAAGGAAAACGAAGTGGGTGAAGATTAGGTTGAGCACAGCGATGGAGGTGATGGATGTTGTGCTAGACTTCATGATGTGCATCATCAGGCTCAGGCTGATGGTACCGATGACTAGAACCATAGAGTAGATGACCAGGAGGACTGTGTGGTACTCCTCAGAACTGTCATCATCTGGTGACTGCGAAGTTCCGAGTGAGGAGCTTGTGGTCATCATGTAGCTTGTGGCCGTGGATTGCTCGCTCTGGGTTGTTGTGAATGCCATCTTAAATACATAAAGAAACAGGAAGAGTTCACATCACATAAGAGAGAGAGGAAAAAGGGGAGAAAAGGGTTATATATATTCTAGTTATATTCTGGATTTTTTTTCACAGTTAAATTTTTCTTGGGGATGTGGAGGCTCTACAAACAGAGGCTAATTACATACGCTGTACATGTTGTAAAGCCACTTGGGACAATTTTTTGGTATAAATTAATTTAACCTAACTATTAAAAACAGTAACAGAAAAAAAAAAAGAAAATACAGACAGAGAGATGTCTGTAAAAAAAAAACAGCTGGCTGAAAAGTCCTACAGACAACTTGAAATCACCACCACGAAACATCTCGTTCATCAAAGAACCAGAGATATCATGTGGCACCACCGTCATTATACTATTGGCTCACAAGCCTTTATAGGTAGCCCAAACAAAATAATCATTTTGGACTTGACAAAAATTTTAAAATGATTAAGGATAATAATTTCTTTGTAAAAAAAAAAAAAGCAAGGCTTTTATTCTGTACCTTTTAAAAAACTCTGGATGCACTTTAAAAAAAAAAAAAAAAGCTTATTACTAGGCCTATTATTTGTCTAACTATAAGTATTACCAATATATCCTTTAAACACAAAACATTATATTGACCTTCCTTCTTCCGTCACTGATGCAATTGGTTGCTTAGAATCGAGAATATTTTTGGTCTGCATGCTCTCATGTCTATCTTCAAATAAACCTTTGGTTAAACATTATGAGTTAAACAGGAAACAGAAGTAAAACAAAGGTGAAAGATGACAGAATTTAAATATCAGAAAGTTTAAAACTAAACATATTGCTGATACTTCAGTTATAACCAAGTGAACAAGTACACTGCAATGGAAACTGCATCATAACTGAACGTAAAGTCAGTAAAGTTACATACCTTTTGGTTTTGTGAAGAACTGGCTGCCGAGCGCTCGCGTGTGTAGAAAAAAAAAAAAAGTATTAAATGTGTCCTCTAAGTTTCATCACATTATTTCCAGCAAGCAATCGTTCAGCTTTCACGCTGTGTAGACGAGCATGGGAAAAGCTGTGTGTCCTGAGAAGAGACTGCCTGTGTTTCTGTACGGATGCATGTGCCTGTATGCCGTTTATATGTCAGTGTGTGCGCTCAAGTTTGATTGTGTGCTAAGTGTGTGTGGAAATAAGGTTATGAAAATAAGCTGTGTCTCTGTGTGTGTGTGTCCTTTCAAAAACCACTATCCAGTTTTGCATAGTGTGTGTGTGTGTGTGTGTGTGTGTGTGTGGAGGAGGTGATTGCACACACAACGTTAACACAACCACAGAGGCTGGTTGCTTCCTCCTTCTGATCGCCCCTCTATACACGCCTGGTTTTTCTTATTTACAACATTCTCTATAAAAAAAACCCAGTAGAATGCAGTCTACTGCACTTACAGATGACTTTTGTCATCTGTTCTATAATACTACCTGAGATCTAATCTGCATAATAAAGCAAAATCTGCCTATAAATTAAAAAAAAAAAAAAGAAAACTTCAAGTCTTTTGTTTTGTTGGCAGAAGCAGCACTTAATTTTGGTTTAACACAATCAACTGCTTCTGCATCCGAGAAGAGAAAGAAACATGAAAAAAAGATAACCAGATGTGATAGATACAGATGCACTGGCAACGCCTATCGCTTCTTCTGCATTTTAGCTTGAATTCCAAACAAGAAGTTTCAAAGCTCTTAATCTCTTGACATGTGAGCTGTTCGGATTTCATCGAAGTGACCTCAGTTAGCTTTTAGGCCTATTTCCAGGAAGGGATAGCTCTTACTCACTTCAACAAACAGTAATTAGCATTTAGAAGAATCTAACTTGAAAACTACTCTCACAAAGCTGCATCAAAAATCAGCGAGACGATCGATACACTATCCAGTCAAACTATTGGCTGATTTAAAAGAGAAGTGAGAAAGGATGTGGTGATGCTAGCTATGATGTTGACACATGTGTGAATTCTCTGTAAACATCTCAGCAACTACAACTCAGCAAGTCTAATGTGTGGCATAAACTGTAAGTGAAGAGATGCTGTTGTGGGACTTAAAGTCCGCAATGTGGCGGAAAATTAATGTATTATTTATTACTGCATGTAGAAAACAGCTTAAAAAATAAAACAGAGCAGTTGTCATCGTATTGAGAGCAAAGCTTTAGTAGACCTCAGACTGCATTTTTAAACCCCACTCACCGCCCTTCATGTAGAAACAGTGTATAGAAACACTGTTGGACACATCTGTGTTTATTTGGTCGAAAATCGCTGGGTGAGAGAGAGAGAAAGTTGCCACGAAAGCGATTACGCCCGGAAAAACAGATCCTCTCAAGTGCTGCCTTCCTAGCTTGAATATTAGCGCGAAGAGGGATTTTGACTCAGATGTTGTTTTTAACCGTTGTCACACATTTTCAGGTCCTTTCCATCACATTTATTCAGTATGGATAAAATGTAAACAAACACAAAATATCGTAGATAAAGCTATTTTGAGGAAAATGCATGGGGTTTGTGTTATATACTGTATGTGGTCGTTGTTGACAAAGGACAACGATTGTTAATGAGAGTCCATCTGTAGCAAAAAAAAACAAGGTCACACACCAGAAAAAGTTTTGTTTTGTTTTGTTTTAATTTTGTTCCCTTTGCTCAGAGTTAAACACACCAACCATAGCAGCACATCTCCACATTCGTAATTACAGACTTTATGGAGGTGTTTCTAAACACAACCACAAGCCTAATGCGGGTTACTGGGAACTCAAGGACGTTTCTCTTTTCATTCCCATCTAAATTTTTTTAAGCCTGTTTTCTTGTTACAGGCACAACTACTACACTAGCACCTGTTAAATTACGTTATCAGCTGCAGTCAAACACACAAGTCTCTGTCTCTGCTACATTTCTCCACTTTTAATAGTACATATATTTAGTCACAATTAAATAAACACCCCTTTTCCTTGTAAACAACGATATATTTCAGGCAACTTTACGGGAAAGTGTCGCATACTTCAAGAGTCAACAAGTGACTATTCTTCGGTGGATCATAAATCAGCACCCTCGGCACAGGCTTAATTCACGGTCAGTTATTCCAAGTAGCCCCGGTCAGCTTATTAATGATTAATGCAAACTCGATACCTTTGAGACAGAGATGTGATATGCAAAAGAATACAGCGCAAACAGAACACTGCAAAATTTCCTGTTAAAACCAATAATTACGCAGTAAGTTTATCAGTGAGCGAAGCCCTGGTTTCTTAAAAAAACATGTCATGCCTGAATAACTGATAACTACCAAGAGGAACAACTATTTTCTACCGGCAGTGTTAACTGTCATGTCATTTTCACAGTTATGTGGTAAATTCTTTGAGCAGTTTAATTTCAGTTTAGGGGTTTTTAGAAGAATTAAGCAACGTAGTGTGACAGTTTTACACAGCACTACGCAGTAAACTAAGTCCTAAAACAATATCCCGCGTCTTACAAAACAAACCGCTTTAATAAGGCAAAATCTATATAAAAAAAGTATCTAAAATAAATATGCATCATTTGGTCCAAACAGTGTGCGCACATGAACATACAAACATGTTCATTTAGGGGAAATGCATTTTGTCCCTCCTCCACAGGATGAGTCTTTGCGAGGTGAAGACGTGTGTGACGACACTGAGCACCATGAGAAAGATGGTCATCGACATCACTATCACATAATGGCTAATGCTGCAAGAGACGAAGAAACAAGACCAGCATGTTAATGTTTAAACATGTGCATCTCAAAGAAAGAAAGGAGGGAAAGTGTGTGTATGAGTCAAGTTATTAATTAGTAATTAATTAAGACTTGGAAAACACACTTGGTTTCAAGTTAACTTACCTGGTGCCAATGTCCAACCAGCTGCCGTAATCCTGGACTAGGAAGAAAAAATGCTGGGGAAAGAATCGAAGGTTAAAAATTTGTCGTGAAAAGAGAGAAAAGGGAGCATCGCAGCGCAGCTACAAATCAGCATTCAACCAGAACCATTCAAATAAACGGAAAATGCCTCACCAGGGCCATCAAGTCGGAGATGACCAGAACAATGAGGAACAAGCTGGAAAAGAAGGAACATAGAGAGAATAACTGCGGACGGAAAGCCATACAAGCCAGATTTCTCACTTTAAAACATCTAATTAACATCCTCTTCATTCACCATGAAACACATAAAAGAAAAATAAATTTATTTAGCGAGCTGAGGCCGTTATCTCGAGTCTAAAAAGCACATAGTTGCACTGGAGGAGCTGATGCAGTTAAAGGCTGCAGTGAGGACTTACCTTCTTGATGAGAGCTGAGTTGCAACTTGAATGGTTTCAAATGTACACATTACTATTATGAACGGAATGATAACCTGGAAGAACAAAGGACAAGATATTTGAGATTAAATTAGAAATTTTAAAGAAACATAATTCATTTAGAATATCTATGACGAACAGTGACTGTACAGCGCTACATGAAGAGACAATGTAGAGAATTTGTTCTACAGGTCAGGTTGCTGCTGAGGGGTTATTATAAGACAACACGAGAGAACCCGTTAAAACACATTTGAAATATTTTCCAGACATATGTCTCAATAGATTACGGGTGCTTCCCTTTTATGAAAACTTATTTCTTGAGGTGAAAGACAGCCGAGTGCGGATACTATATAGAGATAAACAGCAGACACCACTGAAGGAAAGTTTTTGTAACACGGTACCTTCCACATCATCAGCCCTCCCATGATGAAGGGATTAAAGACAGTGAGGAAGCAATAAACAGATGCTGGATCAAAACTAGACAAGAGGAGAAAAAGACAGACTCAGTGAGTTCAGACGTCTAAAAAACTGTACAAAGTCTTTCATCATTCAAAGCAGAGTTACATACATACGGTATGTGGTGCAATGAAAACAACCGTACATAAAGTACAAAGGCATGTCCTAGGCAAGCTGGTCCACACAATGCCAGTAATTCACAGTGACAGTCTATTAAAGAACATTACTTTCACAGACCACTTGCTTGCATCCTGTATTCAAATGACATCTTTCTATTAATAAAAAGCTCATGTCACTGAGTCTCACATCAGAGAGACATCCGCAGCCCTCAGGCCCCCTAACCTTAACCTTACTTGACACCACAAATACAACTTCCTGCCACCACTTAAACACAGACACACACACACACTCGCACTCAAAGACGTACATACCTATTAATGGAAGCTATGTTTCCCGTGCCAAAGAAAGCTGTTATTATAAAAAATACCTGAAGAAAATGTGAAATCAAGGAACAACTTGAAACGATGTGAAATTAAGTTGGAAATTTCAACTTTCACGCAGAGTGTCAGTTGGTCACATTGTAGTTTGACTTGAACAACACCTGCAGATGCTCCTGAGACAAAAATATTCACTTAAAAAAAAAAAATTGTATCCAGTTATGTTTTTGTGCCGTTTTGGCAAATCTGCAGTACTTTACGCCACAAAGACCATCGAAAATGATAAAAACATTGTTATTATTTTATGTGTGGTGGTATGCATTGCATTCCTTCACTGGTGTTTTTCTGATTGCTTGCATCTACATGCTGTGCCTATAATCAGAAGTGGGAAGTAACAAAGTGCAAATACTTTTTTTCTGTACTTGCTGTAAGTGGATTTTTCAGGTTATAAGTACTTTACTTGAGTGTTTATTTTTCTGACAACTTTTGCTTTTACTCCCTACATTTTAGCACAAACATCTGTACCCTCTACCCCTTACATTTTCAAAATAGGCTCCTTAAATCAAGTGCAATACTTTCGTCTTTTTGGCTGCGCTCAGGACACTTTACCAACCCAAAATGTCCACATCTGACATTCTGGGAATGAGATTCATCAATCAACTAATTTGTGGTGCGTTTAGGAACCGCTCGGAAAAATCCTGCTGATTCTACCATATACTGATATGATACGAGGTCCGGTTTGCTTTGCACGGAAATGGCGAGCAGATATGTCTTTCAGAGGAATACCTTTTATTTTTTTATACTTTAAGCACATTTCAGAATTATTAATTTATTATGTTTATTTAAGTAAAGAAGTTAAGTCAGTACTTCTACTTTTACTAGAAATTCTTTTTACACGAGCATCTGTACTCCTACTTAAGCAAAGAATGTGTGTACTTTTGCCACCGTTTGCCTATAATCACCTTCCTTCGACTGTTACAGAAACTCTCACAAGGATACAAAAAAATAAGATCTTCTAATGTCGTCCAGCTTCAGCTGTCGTATCTTGGTGATGTCAATGTTTGCAGAGAAATCAATGTTGGAGAGCTGAAAGAAAATACACACAAACACATGGTATGTAGAGCATTTGTTTGATTGTTTTAAATCTCATGGAGTGAATAGTAGGTACACTTTTAGACAAAAACACTTCAGACCAGAAGGGTGGCGCACCAGGAAATACATTTATGTAAAATGTATACAAATGTGATATGTGATAATGTGCATGATAGTAACAGTTTTCTATTAGAAAAAAAATACCTAGGGAAGCTAATGCCTGTGCAAAAAGCAGATGTAACGCCTGCACAGTGGAGTAAAAAGAAACTACTGAATCTAAATGTGGAAAAATAACACTTTATGTTTTTACCTCTTGTCTGCCAGAGACACCCTGAGCGAGCATAGCTTCCTGTTCAATGTTAATCCACACAAACATCAACCAAGATAACACAGGGGGGAACAAGGCTTCTGACCTGGGTGGGAGAAAAGACATATGTTAACAGTCTGATGTGAATTTGATCTGCACCTTTCCTGTTTTGAGGGCATACTTTGACACATCAGAGCTGTCTCGTCTTACCCGGTGCTGAGCAGCAGATATGTGGCTGTGAGAGAGAGGAATATGCTGAGGAGTCGGTGAAAAAGACGTGTGGAGCTCAGCAGTGGCACTAGCATAGAAGATGCTGGAAAAAGAGGAGGACAAGTGATTGGCAAAGAGTGCAGGACATTTTAATCAGAACTTCCTATATTTATTAAGGAAGTTTTTAAAGGGGACATATTATGCTTTTCTGTCTCTTTTAACCTACAAATGATGTTACAAAGTTGGACTGCTGTTTTAAATGATGCCAAAG
>JAPZDX010000013.1:13571535-13589248 GCA_029783625.1 Naso annulatus | reverse complement strand
CCACTACGGTCTATAAACTATAAAAAAAATAAAAATAAAAAAACACAACAGAGTTCATTCAGTTTACTGGGATGCTGGTTCTGTCATTACCATGACATGAAGTTAGAGACAGACTTTACTTGCATTGTTTGTTTGTTTTTTTATAGTATTTGCTTAAAATAACAAAAATGTAGAATACCACATCCCTCATCATTCAACAAACAAAGAATAAAAAAAACTAACACAACAAAAAATACAATCAGGGCAATTAAAAATTAAAGGCAAGGAGCTACAAGGACACAGAGCTTCGAGAGAGAACTGAGAAAGAGCAGAGTAAATGATCAGTGGTGGATCAAAAAACAAGTTTCATTAAGATGACGGTAAATAGCAGCCTGTTGGTTCAAAAGGTGAACATCTTAAAGCAAGCCAAGTAAGCTAAGTGGATTATTTAGACTAACACTATTTCCTGCAACCTCAGAGCTAAAATAACATTTCTCTCTTAACTTTGAGCCAGCAGTTCATTTAAGTGCAATATTTACAGCTCTCAGCATTTATATCCTTATACAAAGTCCCTGAGCAGTCAAGCACCGGCGCTGACAGCCTTAAAACCCAACAGAGTCTAGAGGGCAGAGGCGCTGTCAGAGGGTGACGACTGACAGTCACACCAGCACAGAAAACGAACCAAATACCATCAATCACACGTCACGTCAATGTTTGCGCTTCAACCACGACCTGCAAGGAAATAAATAAACAAAAGGTTCAATTACTTTCGATTACCTTTGCTTATGTTGGTTGTTATTGCTTGGGCTGTATCTAAACATTCAGGGGGACACACAGTAGTAACTACCTAATGTGCAAACACTTCGAGTTTTTGATCTAAATCTTTATTATCAAAAAATTACTTCTTTGCCTATTACAGCAAATAATCAGCCAGATCATACCAACTATATTAATTTGCTACTATACCAGATGTGTGACTGTATCTCTGTAAGTGTATGTGCATGCATTACCCATGTAATAAACTACTGCACACTTAATCTAAGCCCTTCTCACAAAGGTGAAAGAGCTCAGATTAAATCTGTGCTGCAGCTCCTTACTGTGCATCATGGTAACAGACTATATACCATATAGGACGTATCATAACCGACTTCCCGCCTCAGATGATGGATTTATAACAAGATCGAGTGCTGAGATAGAGGGTTTTTCAGATATCTGGCTGACGCCCCCATAATCAGAAGCATCACCGGAACTGTAAACAACAAAACTTGATAAACAAACTTCACTCTCAGAGACAGAGGGAGGAAGAGAAGGAAAAAAAAAAGAGGTTTTGAAGTTGGAAAAAAAAAAAATGCTTCCAGTGCGATACTTTTCTTTGATTCAATAAAAATGGCAATAAATAAATCTAAAACTCCCTGCAAAAACTCTGTCCATGTTTTGCTTCAAAGGTTATGAAGGGAAGAGTACAAAACATCTTTCCCTATCTGAACATGGTCACCTAACTGCCTAAATGTCTGTCCAGACTCACACAATGTATGTAATACAGACTTGAGGGAGTTCAGCAAAAGCGATGAGCTTGTTTTGGACTAACAGGGAAATTTGGAGAACCTCTGTCTCAGCCATCATCCATGGAGAGGAAGCAGAGAAGGCGTACTCATACAAGTACCTTGGGGTCCAAGTTAATTAAAAGCTAGACTGGACCCAGGACACTGAAGCCCTCTTCATGACGGGACATGGTGGACTGTTCTTCCTGAGGTCTCTTGCATTTTACCCATTAATAAAAGCTGACTCTCATCCCAGTCGAGTGTCTAGTGTAGAGGATGTGTTGTTGTTTTTTTTTTACTGCGCTGATTGTGAAGTCACTTGAAGCAAAGTTTTGATTTTTCTTACTTTGGTGTACATAAATTCAATAAAATTTGGTTTTGTTAAGTTTTGTTGCTGGTCCCAAAGTCTTTCACAACGTCAAAGAAAAGTGGCAAGAAAAGTGATCTTTGCTCAAAATTATGACGTCAGAGTGAAGCTGATCCTTGACATTTTTCATATCAAATCTTATCACAGCATCATTTTGTCCAACTACACATTTTTGCGAAGTTTCCGTCACTATTACGGAATGAAATCTTCCAAAGTTGTGGGCGTGTTTGGTGATGCTGCTGTGACTTTTAACCTTTGACTATCAAAATCTAATCAGTTCTTCCCTAAGTCAAGTGGTGCCTGTTCCACATTTAAGGACATTTCCTGAAGGCCTTCTGAGAAGCTGCATGCATGAGAATGGATGAATGGGTACAGATGTACAGGAGGACAACCTGGGAACATAATGATCATTATATGAAGATATTTCTTGAAAAAGAAGAAGAAAAAAGTTCGGTATTTTCCGTAAAGTATACTTTTTAGCAATAATCACTCACACAGGAGTAAATAGTGTATTTGTTGGGGACCATTTTGAGCCACATATTAATACACACTCGGTGCCCCATTAGCACAACACCAATGCATCACCCTGAAAAACTGTGTGGCAGCTCTTGCATTTTTAACAACAGAGATCTTTGGCACAAAGGAATTAATCTTTTCATGGAAGTTATTAAAAAAGTTAAAATACATATTCAAAATGAAAAACTAAAAATAAAGGCAATTATCTAATTGATTCCTTATGTAAGACCTCTTATCAACACTCTTTCCACTGAATCAAATTTCAGTTTCACCTCCGCTGTCTTCCACACCTTTGTTACGGCTTACCGAGAACACATTTTTCATACACAAGAATGCCCTGACAGGACCAAAGCTGCTAAAAGAAAGAGGAATAAAAGAGGCATGGAAGGAAACAGACTTCAGACTTTCAGACTCAAACCAACGGTGAACAGTATCAGTGAAAAGTATCAGTCAGTTCAAGAGGACAAAGAAAACTCAAAAAAGTAAAGGATGCTGAAAGAGTACAAGTAATGACAGGAAGAGGGAGAAAAGGTGCGCTGTGTTTGGGTCCAATGACACACTAGCTTGCTCAATCTTCCTTTCCCTCCACACTTCTGTTGTGTCCGCTACGCATATCAAACTCTTTATAGCAGTCTGAATTTATATTTGTTCCTATTTCATGTTTGTTTACTAAAAACAAAAAAACAAGCAGGGCAAGGAGAATCTCACGACTGAATGAATCAAATTCAACAAGCTGGCTCAACAGATCCGGCTGTACTTGTTCCTGATTGGCCGGGGGAGCCGGAGCGAGCAAAGCTGGCTGAGATCAACACAAAAACACTCACATCCATTTACTGCGCATGATGAACAGATAAGCAGAGAAAGGGAAGAAAATGAAAACTGTAGTGCTGCTTATGCTCGCAACAGTGAAGCAAGGACGTTAACTAGGACAGAGTTGTGAGAAGACAAACAGACAACCATACACACACACACACACTTCCACGAGAACACAACAAACAGATGTAAACAGGTACCAAATATTCACAAACACACACAAACAAGTCTCTTACAAATACATGCACGATATAAAGGCACACAAACACACAGAGACACACTGCGAAGTAAACACAGAAGTACACATAAATGTACACACACCAACAAACACATACTCATCCACCCACCATAATCCTCTGATATCATTCTTTGGGGTTTTACCCAACATAATATGAAAAATTCTCTAAATCGAGCGCTAAGCTGTGCGAAGGAAAATTTCACAGGCCAACAAGTTGAATCTTAAAGAGCCCAGACAGGAACACAATGCTGCAGATCATCCCATTATTATTTCACCTATGCGATTAAGCTATTCAAAAAGGCAAAAGGATGAAAAAATTCTTGAAGGTGAGCAAAAAAGAGAATGACAAGGCATGCTATTAAATCATTAGAAAAGTTCTGCTTTGTGTAACCTGCTCCTATTCACAAAACATTCAAGGGAACAAGAGTTCAAGTTAGAGTCATAGTCTGTTTTAAAAAAAAAAAAAAAAAAAAAAAAAAGTGGAAAAAATCCTGGTAAATAAACAAAAAAGTCATCATCAGCAACTCTTATAGAACATCAAAAACTGATTGCCGGGCTCCTATCTCACACAGGCAGATAGATGGACAAACACTAAGCACCAGTTAAAAGGCAGAGTAAATATTAGCCAAGCCCAGAAAAAAAAATAAATAAATAAAAGGTCCTTGGAAGGAAAAGGACAAAAGTAAATCATCTCTTACAGCCTGAAAGCAAAAAAACAAAAAAAAAACAAGAGAAAACGCAGAACGGGGCAACACGTGTGCATTCTGTTTGAGATGAAGTGTGTTTTGTGTGTCTGAAAGATTCCTCTCTGTGGTGTTTCATCAGCTTAGAGATGTGAAGTGATTGGAGCACTCGGCAGTGATTGGAGCAACACTTAGGATGTTGCTAAAAAGGCTCTAATATTAGATAAAATAGAGAGACGGCAAGGGGAGGAGAAAGAAAGACAGGAAGAGGACAGACAGATCAATAAATACACACTTTAAGCATACAGACAGACAGAAAAAAAATACCATTCTCAAAGATAAAATAATTTTATTTGTTGAAGCTGCCGAAATTAGAGACATACTGTTTGTTTTATTCGATATCTCTCTTCAAGTGATGTACACTATGTGCAATTCAGCAGACATTTTGCAAGTTGGAATGGAAATAGAGTCAATCTCTGGATCAGATCGCCGGGTGTCTGGCTCTGCAGCAGCTGGCTGGGCACGGGGCTTCGCTCTGCCTGGCAGCTCATTTCGGGGTTTTGGATATCAGGTTGTTAGGGAATGCTTTACACTTTGTCAAAGATCACAACAGATGCGAAGTATGTCATTTCAAACTGGGCGAAACAAAAATTACACGTTGCACTTTCTGTGTGGGAGTAAATGTGGCTGATGTTATTCCAGTGATGTTTTTCCATCACTTGTTTCTTCGGGGGAATGTTGAGCGAGCATGCATGTTCTTTTCCGGCAGCACACTGTTTCATATTCATACACCCACGCACACTCTCACCTCAGATCTCCTGGTCAACTGCAGTCCAACACTTTTGACCTCTCGACAGTTCATCTTGAGCACTTGAGGTCTTAGTGCCTTGCTTAAAGGCACTAAACTCTGACAGTGGAGAGGAGAGTTTTACTTCTCCATTTCCCCCCCGTGTAATAACTTCTGCTACTTCTTTTCAAAATAACAGGAACAAAAAGCTTTTTAAGACTATGTTGACACAAATACGCCTCTGAAGCATATACACGAACACTGAACTGACAACGGTTGACTTCAGAAAGAGCAATGCTAGCTGCCTCCACCCTCTTTGGTTTCCTGGCTCTAAGGACGCACCCACACTTAGCCCAGCTGCCCCATACTGTGTCGAAGCTTGATTGTCCCCCTTCCACTAGCACCCGCTTGCCTGCACTCACATGGCTCCAGATTAACCAGACCTGAGCACACTTGAGCTCCCTGATCTACGGAGTGTGCCCACTGCTTTCAAATACTGTCCCCTCATTTTTCCATCTTGTCCCGACATTGTTCAACTGCTCTCTGGTATCCGCCGTCTAAAAGACAGCCATAGATTTTCCACTGCTCTTTGTCCACACTTTGAATGCTGTTGTCTGCCCGAGTTTATGGCAAACCCTCCGTTAGGAGTACCAATGATGTCGGCACTCCATACTGTGCCGAAGCCCACCTCATCCAATCGTGCCAGTGCCAAGAAAGCAAACTGTGCTTGAGCACGTCACAGAGCGCTCACACTCACACGAGTTTGGGCATGATACAGATTGCCTAATGCGTGTGCGCCCTAAATTTTTTACTAAACAGACAGAAATAGGGGTTGTGTTGATCCTTACATCCGTCTCGCTGCTAAGAAAGCAAATACCAAATATCCACCTTTTCCTTCAACAATAAAAATGTCTGTTTGTTCGAGGTGTGGAGTCGATGTTTACCTGCAACTGCCGTCTCCGGATTTCCTCCACCATGATTGCAAGGCACTTGGTGAAGTCTGTCAGATCCTGGTCGGCTGTTTCTATCAGCTTGCACCCCTATGCATAAAGAAAAATGGAAAACACACAAACACAGGCAACAAAATATAATCAGATAGAAGTGCACATCCGCAGACAGCAAAACAAAAGCCCAGGCAGAGATAAGGGATAGGGGGATAACAGAGCACAGAAAAACAGAAAGAGATAGAGAGATGGAGAGAGGTATAAATCAGTGTTTTAGTCTTGTCAGGCTGTCTGTGGGCTGTGTTGCTGAATAATGTAGGGGCTCCAGTCAGTGGCCCTAAACTACAGCATCCAGGTAAACATTGTTGGTGCTCTGGCTTTTTCACCCTCTGTCTCCTTCTCTATTCACACACTGTCACTTTCCTCCTAAAACCCAGCAACTTCATCACGCACACACATACAGTGCGGTAAGTTCACACAAACTTGTGCTCTGTTTGATCCCATCCATCCCTCCTCTCCTCCCCCTTCCCTCATCCCTGCCTCCCCTTGTCTTTCTCTCCCTCCCTGGCGGATGCTTTTCTGTTCTCCCCTTTCCATTTATGCAGAATTATTCACCGTTTCCGACAAATCTCCGAGGGAACGCCTAAAACTTTCCCATTGTTCTGCTCCTAAAGCATTACCATAAAAGTCTGTTCTCTCTCATGGAAAAAAAAAAGAGGTATTGCTCATTTTTTTAGGCAACCTGTGTGATATTTGTGAAAAAAGGACTAATTTTACAGACAGCTACAGAAAGAGGGGAAAAGGGCGAGAGAGAAAAGAAAAAAAAGGGTGAGAGGGAAAAGGAGGATGTCGAGGATGTCACAGCTGAAGGCAACCCATATCTCTGTGTGTGAATCTGTGTGTGTGTGTGTGTGTGATAGTGTGTGTGTGTTTGTGTGTGTTTGTGGATGTGGATGGTGAAGTATTGGATTTGCATTTCAAACTGTGTGAATGGGTGGGGCTCTGATCACTGCAACACAAAGAGCAACACAGCACAGAGATCACACAGGCAGTGCATTTTATTTCCTTTAGTGTTCGCGTGTTTGTGTGACATCTAACCCTGTGTTTATTATTTACTGAACCAAGCTACATCTCTCAGATGTTCTGCTTTGACTTTTTGCTTGTTATGAACAATGGAAAGTCCATTTCATAGAAGAATTTGCATTTTATTTTTACGACCTTGGACAGTTGTGGTGTAAATTTGCCCGCACTAATAAGTCTCGTGTCTGCTCGGGCTACAGGGAGGAAGAACGACGACGTAGAACTTCATCAGAGGACTCACCATCAGCAGCACTGTCCTGTGCCTGGTCTATGTTTGTACATTTAATTATGGACTAATACGTTTACATTTTCTATTGAAATAAATTAACCAAGGCCACAAGTATTTGGACAGTGACAATTTTTGTAGTTTTTCCTCTCTATACCACTAAATGAATTTTAAATAAAGCACTAACAACGTGGCTTACGTGTAGACCTTTAAGCTTTTACTCAACGGGTTTATCAAAAAAGTCACATTAACTGTTAAGAAATCACAGCCGTTTTTACACATAGTCCTCCCCTTTTCAGAGGCTTACAAGTAGCGGGACATACTAACATTACTGTAAATACAAGGATTATTTTTTTAAACTTAGAAGAAATCTCTTGAGTTTCCTCCCTTGTGATTCTTTGCAGGCCTTTACTGCAGCCTCATCCAGTTGCAGCTTGTTTTGGAAAGAGGCAAAAGTACAAAAAAAAAAAAAAAAAAAGTCACTGTCTAAATATGAATGGACGTGATTAGTCAGTGAAACATCTGCAGGTCAGAAATTATGCTGTTTGGTTGTATTCACCTTTTTTTATGTGTGACCTACTGATAAAAAAGAAATGTCTCTTGGCAACGGGGAGTACGTCAATTAAATAACGATTTTTTCCCTCTCAGGTCATTTTATTCATCTGAATAATCTCTACCCGGGCATTCACCCAGTGACCACTGATTTAACAGACTGTCTTTCATAAGTACATCCAACACTGCACTGATCCGGAGCTGTGGCTCAGTGCGAGGCAGTGCATGTCTGCTGTGTTAGCGCTCCAAACAAGCTCCACCACTACACCTTTTACGTTTAGGTTAGATGCTGGCTTAAGTTGCCCATCTGTCAGGATGGTGGAGGACTCCGGTTTCTTGTTAGGAATACCACAAGGCACTTTAGTCCAAACTTTTTAAAATATGTCAGCCTAAAGTTTCATGGCTTTTTCTTTGTGTGTGTCACCCACCTGTGGCTCTGAGAGTGTGTGAGAGTTGTGTTTTACTCACCTTGTCTGAAAAGAAAGCTTTGACCTCGGCAGTAATGGAATCAAAATCCCCACTGATATAGTCAGGGAGGAAGCTGGATGTGAGGATAGAAAGGGAAGATGAGTGACAGAGGGAGAGGGTTACGATTGCAAGGAAGACAGAGAGACAGAGAGCGTGAGGCAAAGATAGAGGAGAGGAGGAGAGAGAGGACATCGGGGCATGTGTCAGCTCTTTGATCTGTGCAGCGAGGGAGGAGAGTGACGCCGCCAGGGACGAAGACGAAGAGACATGGAGACTGACAGGGTTATTCTCTGTGGCACTGACACTGCCCCTTTTACTCACACATAGCTGACTGCAGAGATACATAGATTGATGTGAAAACACAACACAACACACACACACACACAAACATATACATGGCAGCATATGCAGGAAAATTTGATCTGTATTTTGCATTTAAAACAATGGAGTAATGAGAGAACTGGAGGCAGTTTTCTCTCTCTCTCTCACACACACACACACACTCAGACCATGATGTACCTGGTGTTCATCAGATATTGACCTGATCCATTACAATGAGCGACTACATTCCCCATTAGTGCTGAGTATTGGTTTTATTACTGCAGGTCACAGTGCAAATTAATTTCTGAACATGAGTTAGTCAATACACTGCACTGTGAGATGAAATAGTTAAATAAGGTAATTAAATGAATTCATGTGTGTTTTTAGGAATGGGTTTATTTATGTGCATGATTGAAAAATGTAGATTGCATATCATATCTATCCATCCAACCAAACTTACAGACTATAAACTGATGACAGATTATAAAAATTACCCTAACCTAACCCTAATGCTTATGAAGCACTTAAAATAAGAAAAATCGAAGAGAGGAAAAGGGAGAAAACACAAATTGTGTGCTGATGATGGACCACGGTCTCTCTAAAAACAAACAATACATTTTATCAATGCAAATTCCCGCCATTTTGAATAATTCAACCAGAAATAAATTCCTTATTTTTTAATAAAACCTGAAAAAATACTAAACCTTGAGAATGTGACGTGTATTAGTGTCGACATGTGACAGAATTTTGCAGTTAGCATGCACAAAATTGAAGCATGTTAACTTTCATCTTTACAAGAGCATTTGTGCAGAGTATGCAAATACACCTGAACTGCTGCGTTTTAAAGCATCTTGTTTTCTTACAAAAGGCAACTGTTCATGCACATTGTTTGTATAACAGATAATAAGATGATTAACCAAAAAAAAAAAGAAATCAAAATGCAATTACCTGGTGTAAAAATTCAGACACACAACCACACTTTTCCTATTGTTTTTGGAGCACACGACTCAGAATTGAAGAGGCGCAATAATCACAAAATAAGTAGTGCAGAATTTCAGTTGTTAACCACATACATCTGGCAGGAAAATCACGTTATTACAGGCAATTAAGAGGATTGCAACTGAAAATCAAACTGGGCAAGTGTATGCCGGCTTTGCATTCTGAATATAAATTTCCCTATGCGTTTGACTCATCCAAATACAATTGTGTTTCTAGGCAACATGCGCTCCCAGGGTGAAGGAAATAACAAGGTCTGCTGCAGATATCAGTGAAAACAGCTGAAAATTCTACCAGACACTACTAAGTAAAAACTTTCCTGTCAGAGAGAAACAGATAGCTCTCTGTTTACTCCTGTCTGTGTGTTTATGTGTAAGGAGCAGGACCACGCAGGGATGCAGTTGCCACTATCTAGAGGCATTAACAGGTCTGACATTATGATTTCATGGTTGGTTGGGTGGTGTGTTTGTTTGTGCGTGTGTGTGTGTGTGTGTGTGTGCATGTGTGTATACGCTCCACAGCGAGAGGCGAGGGCGATGTTCCGGTCGGTTGAAGAAAGAGATACAGAAGGATTATTCCCTCCCTCCCTCCTTAGAGTTCCCATTTACACCAAAGAGATACAGCGAGACAAACAAACCAGCAATTGTATGCAATCTGCTACCGACACACACCTGCACAAGCATGCATAAAGACAATCGAGTACAACACTATACCAGGGAGCTGGACAAAAAAAAAAAAGTGGTTAAGTCAAAAAACTTTCCCTAGTGTCCACACAAACACATCCACAGGTGCACACACATACATACCGCGCAAAACGTATACACAGCACGTGCTTGCTTTTCCCCCTTTTTAAAATACAGCACGCCACAATTGCATCTCCAGAAATAACCTTCATGTGACAGATGGGACGGGATGTGACACGATCAGAGCTTTAAAACTCACGCGCACGCACACACACACACACACACACACCCCATTGTGACCTGTGTGCATGACTCCATCGGCTGAAAGTAATTGACCAGGCGGGATTCTAAATTCTGTATTTGTGTCTGTGCGCGTGAGCCTAAATGCTGTGTGTTTATGTGCGTATGTGTGCGAGTGTGTCTGACAGTCTTCACATCCGCATTAATATTAACTGACACTTTAATTTGGATGGGAAATAGAGCATTTTAGCGCCAGTTTGTCTGAGTATCGGGTGGCGCGAACGGCTGTGTGACCTTTGCCTGTGTTTGTGTGTGCTGTGTGTGTGTATGTGTTTGTCTACCAGCCTGCTTTTAAGTGTCCCTCTCTCTGCATCCTCTTTTGCCTGCCTTTTCCTCATCTCCTCACACCATGTTGCCTGCTTCTTACACCATCCTGTCTATCTCGTCTAATTTCTGCTCTGTACTGCTTAGCTTTCTATGTATTTAAGGCAGCCTCCTTTCATCTAACCACTTCATTAAGACAAAAAAAGCACACTCTCTTTCTTTATGCTTTTATTCACGTCAACTTGGATGGGACCACATTGGACATATGTTCAACTTTAACATGGTATCATTTGGATTTTTGTTTTTCTGTGTAATGAACTCATTAAAAAAAAACAAAAAAACAAAAACAATCAAATTTCTCTTTGTTTTCATCAACCTAAGCCTGACACATCTTTCCATGTGACCACTTAATCGCAAGTAAATGTCGTTTTTGTTTGTATTCTCTCCTGCTCTCCCCATCTTGCATCATCTCCTTACTCACAGCATAACCAAAGCTCTCCTCTCTTCACTTGTCTTGTCATCACTTGAGGAGATGCGGCTCTCTGATTACTCCCTCTCATTCCTCGCATCCCCTAATCACAGGAGGAGAGCGAGTGAAGGGGTGGAGGAATTATTTTGAATGACATCATTAAGGACCCATATAAATAAATAAGCCAAAGCAAAGCAGGTTCAGCTCTCTGACTCATATTTACTTTTATATGGACTGTGCACACGGAGACAGACTCATCGAATGTCACTTTAACAGCAATTTTTGTGCATACCTGTGCTAAGGAAAACTGATTGATTGCATGTTTGTGGGAGATTGTCCTCATTAGAAAAAGGACATATAATACACCATTTTCCAAGCGCAGCCTTTTTTGCAAATAATTCCTCTCTCAGAAGGAAAAGGCAGACGCAGTACAGTGCAGCAAAACCTCTTAGGAAGGAAAGTTGGGGACATTTCTTGCTGAAGGAACATGCTGATCACGACAGTTTATACATTTAGAGCTTAAAATGCTCTTAGTAATAGAAAACGAAGAGGAAAGGAGTCTGAAAACCCAAACTGTGTGCTGATTATGGAGCACAGTAACTCTAAAAACAATAAATACACTTCATAAATGCAAATTCCAGCCATTTCAAATGCTTTAAATAGAAGCTGAATAGTTATTGACTGAGAATACGGCATGAATCAATGTTGATAGTTGAAAGAATTTTGCAGTTAGTATTCATAAAATAAATATACGTCAACATTCATTTTAATGGAAATGTCTGCTGGAGAAAGACAGCCGGGTTTAAAGAGGGCTGTTAGCATAAGGCTACTGTACATAAGTTGTGTACCTTATTATGAAACTGAGGGAAAAAAGCAAATTAATTAACCCAGCGACACTTTTCCCATTGTCTTTGACCCACACAACCCAGATTTGAATAGGCAACAATGATCACCAAATTAAGGAAAACAGATTATTAGCTGTTCACTCCATAAATCTGGCAGAAATACCACCTTAATACAGGCAATTAAGAGGATTACAACAGAAAATTAAACTTGGCAGGAGGTTTAGGAATGTAAGTACATGCAGGCTTTGCATTCTAAATAAAAATTACTCTGTGCATTTGATTCATTCAAATACAAATATGTTTGGAGGCAACATGCATTCCCAATGTGTACGAATTAACAAGGTCTGTTGCAGCTATCGGTAAAACAGCCAAAAGTCTCCAACACTGATCTCAAAAAGCTGAGACGCTGTGTAAAACACAAACAAAGCAGAGTGTGAGAAATTGCTGATCCTTTTTTTGCTCAAAATGCGTCTCAATCCACAATGGCAAGTATTTTAGGTATTTCGACCAATTAAAATCCGTGTTATCACTGAAAGGCTTAGAGAATTTGAAGAAATTTGCGCAAGTAAGGGGCAAGGCTAATGACCAAGCCTGACCTTGACCTGTGATCCCTCAGCAGCTCAAACAAAAACAGACGTGATTGAATAAACAAAATTGCTTCATGGACTCAGGAACATTTCAGAAAACTGTAGTCAGTTACCACAGTTTGTCACAGTAACCACGAGAGTCTGCCATGCAAAGCGGCGCAACGTCCAAAAACACAGACGACCTCTCCGGGTCGAGGCTCACCAGCATGGACTCATAGAAAAGCTGACAAAAACATGCCGTCTGACAATTCTACATGTCAAAGTTGTTGTTGTTTCGTTTCTTTTAATCGTGGTCATGTACCTTTGGCTGAAGAAGAAAAGGACCAATCAGACTGCTATCAGAGCAAAGTTCAAGAGCTACAGTTTGTGATGGAACGGGGTTTTGTCTGTGTCCATATCATGAGTAAATTTAACGTCTGTTTATGCTATTAAAGGTACTTTATTGGTCACATATACACAATGTACAGTGAAATTTGTTCTCTGCATTGAACCTGTCCCTGAGGAACAGTGGGAAGCCGCAGTGCAGTGCCCGAGGACCAACTCCAGATTCTAAGGCAGTACCTTGGTCAAGGGTGCTGACTGAAGACAGACCTAATGTACATGTTTTTGACAGTGGGGGAAACCGGAGCACCCTGAGGAAACCCACGCAGACACGAGGAGAACATGCAAACTCCACATAGAAAGGCCCTGCCCCAGCGGGGAATCGAACCCAGGACCTTCTTGCTATGAGGCGACAGTGCTAACCGCTTAGTAGTCGGTGGTTAGCAATATGTTTATTTCATGTTTGCGTCCCTGTGTGTTTAGGGATAAGGAACAGGTTTGTAGATGAAACTTGTTATTTTGTAGATGTGATTTTTATGTTGTTTATGTGTCTGGTTCTATTAGAAAATAATCCTGCAAAGGGTGGCATGAAAGATTACCAATCAGTGCTAATGGAGGTCTTATTATCCCACTGCAACACAGATTCTAATTAGCAAGACACATTAGTATGAGTTTGCTTGTATGCTGATGCTTTGATGTCTCAAACATGCTCAAGCTCAAACAACAAGAACAACGACAAAGTTTAATACATGATTGTGAAATATGTGTGTCAGTCTTGAATACCTGTATTTGTTCATTTAACGCTAATGCAGTACCGGGCTCTCAGACTAATAACCAGACATTGTCATAATTCCACAAACCCCTCATCTCTTAAACATGCACGAGCACACACACACACACACACATGCAAACACACAGCCACACTTAATCGTCTCTCAGATTTACTCTTAGGGCTACTAGATGTACTAGAGAGAGGGAGGGGGGCAATTGTTATTTTAATTCACCTTAATTGTCACAATTCTGAAGCAATAAAATTGAAGAAAACAAGCCAAAAAAAAAAAAAAAAAACTAAGCCACAGTACAACACATACGACAAAAGCATAAACGTGTGAAGCCCCGCCATTAAAAAGAAAGAACCCAAGTCCCCATGCTCATCAGCTAAACTCAGCATGCCAATTTCCAACACAAAGCGATAAACGCAGAGGGGAATTTTCATCTTCATCACTCTATCACACACAAACTCCATTTCTTAAAACAGTTTGGCTATGAGAAAAAGATAAGGGCTGCAACTAACGACTATTTTCATTATTAATTAATCTGTAGATTATTTCCAAGATTACTCAATTAATCATTTATTCCATTAAATGTCAAAAGAATGTGAAAAATGCTCATCGAAATTTCCCCAAGCCCAATGGGAAGTCTTCAAATTGCTTCTTTTGTGCAAACAACGGCCCAAAACAAAAAGACTCCTCATTTATTAACATAAGTGATACAGAAAAGCAACAAATCCTCACATTTAAAAGGCTAAACCAGCACTTCTTTTTTACTTTTTTTTAATTAGAAACTGAGGTGATAAATCGAATAAATAAAAATACTTGTTGATTAATTTTCAATCAACTGTTTAATCAAAGCAGCTCTAGAAAATGTAGTATGATAATACAGAACAAAATAAAATAAGTTACCTTTAACCCTAACCTCAAAAAAATGCAGGGATAAAGAACGATGATAAACAAAGTTCTGTTATAAAACGGTTGAGCATATTGCTTTAAATTTATGTTGTCTGTGATGAAAAACAAGAGCACTGCAAGCAATTAGGAGAAGGAGTCATTAGTTAACAGCCATCAGTTGTTCCCTGAGTCCCTCAGACCCCCCGCCTGGTTTAATTGGCAGTGTAATTGGTGGCCTTTGACCCTGTTTTTAGGTCAGACAATTAGAGATACCATGGTTGTTCCAGTTCCTCGGCTGTGATACGGTGATTACAACCTCCTTGAAGGGAGCTTTAAAGGGACTAGCTAATTATTCTGCTATATTTTGAGCAAATTATTGGTCTTGTTAAAAATATTTTAAACAAATATTGAAAAAGATGCTTTAAAATCATCTGTGGCCACATCTGCATGACAAGCTAACCCACATGGGGTCATGAAGACAATGCTTAGACACTGACCTGATTAAAATAGTTTAATCCTCACATACACTCGTTGGCCTGTCTGCAGAGTATAAAGAACACTGAGATGTGATTATGAAAACATGGAATGACAGATAAACAGTTCGAGCGACTGTCAGCGATATCTCTCAGCCACTAAGTCTTATAAAAATAAGTATAGTCTTGCTTTTGACAACTTCATTTGCTGAGGCTGACAGCATTATCTGTCCAAACCAAAATGCATATGTAATGCTGACTATGACAATGCTCTGGAAATCTCTTCCACATACACGTTCTTAGTCAAACACTGACACATTCGAAGCCCGCGTCTAAGACAGACACAAACACACCGGTCCCCGCAAAGCTGCAAATTTTCTATACGCTTGTTTACAATTACCTCCCTCCACATTCAGCCGTGTCGCCCTCCCTGTTCAACCATCTCTTGACTTCTCATCCACTCAGAGGATTTGATTAGATGCACAAATTACACAAAATGGAATGTTCATTTAGATATGGCAAAAACAGAGGAATGTATGCAGAGGCGCGCCAGAGGGTCTCAACTCTGACAAAAGAGTCCCGGCCTCAGTAAAAGCAATTAAAGTGCAGGTTTGGTAAATGATAATTTAGTTACTCATTGTAAGAGGTGAACGGCTGATGGTAGTTCAAATGGCTGTCTTAGTAAACTAAGAATAAAATTATAAAGTTACCAAGTGCAACTATCAAGTGCATAGATGCCAGCCATGCATATCATCAGAATAGAAAATATGTTCTGTATTAAAAGACAGGATCAGAGACAGCAACACAAAAGAAACTAAATTAATAACTCGCAAGTTTATCACTACACCAACCCTCTAAGTTGCAAGCATGAAGTTGGAAGCATGACGGAAAAGGGGAAAAAACAACACAAAGTCCCATCATGCATCTGCTCATTGAACACGCTCAATAACCATTTGAGGTGGGGTGTGAGACCCAATGAGGTTAAAGTCGAGATGGAGAACGACAAGTTTTGAGTCGTGTCACCAAACAGCAGTAAAACCCATATTTTGAAAGAATTAAAACAATATTTAACAAAACATATTTTACAAAATAGAACTTAAAGGATCTGGAGACAACTTCAAACACTCACTATGGAGAATCTTGATCACTGATGACACAGAGAAACCATGTGGTACCAGCTTTATTATTCAATTGGTTAACAAGCCTTCAGCCATCTTCAACAGGTAAATTAAGTAATTATTTTGGATCTGATTTTTTTTTTAAATAATTAACTCACAATAATATCTTAGGGGAAAGCAAAACTTTTCATTCACACCTTTCTAAACACTCTGTGGAAGTAATTTTTTTAAATTATTATTATTATTTGTTTATATATAAATTTAACTAAATATCCTCGAAAGTCGTATGCGGAGAAATTAAAAATTGATCATAAAAAAAGAATATAACGCCAAATGGTCACGTATGCTGATAGAGAAATTTTAAAAAAAGATTCAAAAGCTTTTTGAAAGGATCCAAGTTCCAGCTGCGTTTTGTGTGAAAATATATATGAAATGTTTTTTCGTCTACAGCCCCATGCAGTGAAGTGAATCGTTGTCACTTGACTCATTATAAAAGGCAGAAAGCCTTGGCAAGACACTCCCCCTCCTCCCTTCGTCCCTAATGACTACCATTAAGGTTGTTTTGACAGAAATTATGTGGCACCTTTCTTTTAACTGTTGGAGGCTGACCGCCCACTCTGTTCTCAGGGCAACGAAGGAGGATGTAGAAGCTGACCGGAAACTTTATTATCCTCTTTTTATTTATTTATGTATTTATTTATGTAGGTGGAAATACACAGTCAAGGGCAGACACTGACAAATACGCAGACACTGCCTCACTTATTAAGGCGAGTGAAATTTTAGAGGGGTTTGCTATCACTTTTGTTTAAGAAATCCTGAAAAAAAACACTGTTAACACGGCAAATTTCAATTTAGGTTTGACCACAAAACACCACCCCTGACACAGTTTACCTCAAGGCAAATGAAACGCCTTTATTTGTTATCAAAGTGCGACATAACTTAGCCTTCCTCTTCTGCAGGTCAGCTGTAGTAAATGTGGTCAAAGTGATGTCAGTGCACTGACTGTGGAGCACTTTGCTCGCTTCTCTTTGTGTAAAGCTGGATCTCAGAAGTCGATGTGCACCCCTGCAGTGAGGCAGCACATTCTGTCAGCATTACTCTTTATGGGGGTGAACCTTTCATGAGTTTGTGGATGTATATATGCTACAGTTCAGATGTGGGATCTCTTAGGAGGCTGTGCCTTTGTGGACAAATAAAATAACATAGTTTGATGTTTTGAGCTCAAGTTTTCCACTGTGATTTCAGGGCTGGAAAAATGCCCCAATTAATGGTCCAAAGAAGTACACCCACACAGATTCACACAGACGGATGACCCTGCGTGGCTATCTATTTATTACTGTAAATTATTAATCAAGCATTTGCTTTTTTTCCATTTTTGTTAATCCCTTTTTTTTCCTCACATCTCTGTATACCTCACTCTGCTTGATTTGTTGGCGCTACTTTTGTGCTGCCAGAACTCATAAAACTTGTCTTTG
>JAPZDX010000013.1:13558529-13571195 GCA_029783625.1 Naso annulatus | reverse complement strand
TGGCACTCTCCCTGAACTTTTCCGGACATATGCTGTGTAAGTTGGGAGCAGTCTGGCTGAAAGGGAGTCCTGGCCATCAGCTCCACAGTGCAAGCTCTGTCAGCAGCAGCGTGCACAGCTGACAGAGCTCCGACTGGAGGGTTAGAAGATGAATCTGCTGTGTCTCACAAACAGAAGTATAAGTATGCCTCTCCCTGCAGGTCTAACATGCTCAAAACTTACTAAGACAGAGATGTCTAACTTTTGAAAATACAAAAAATATGAAATTCATGTACATTCTCACAGACACATGCACAAGTCTCTCCTTCTGTAGAGAGGCCTCTTTTATATTTTCACATCCCGACAAAACTGTAAACCTCAGCGTTGGGTACTCAAGTCAAGCCTCACTCAAATCCTCGGTCCAACCTCAACTCTGCAGCCTCATTCTCATCTAGAAGCACAACTTAACAGTGGAAAAGTATTGTTGCTGGTGAAACATTTACTGTGGTAGTCTGAGTCACCATTGCACTAAGCAATGAAATCTTTCTGTTTTGTCCTGTTTGCAATCTCTGATGGGCTTAGACAGTCTGTTGTCAAATTAAATAGTTATGTAACTAAACATCATTGTGTTGCTTCATATTTTCTTTGCTATTTTTGAAGGACAACGAAGCCAAATCATGACTCTCTTTCTTTTTGTATGAACATTCCATCAGTGTTATTGGTTTTCAGTGACTGTTCACCAATCAGGCTAAGCCTGAACTATTATCAATTTGACATATGACCAGACAAACATGATAAACATCAAGAGCAAAGTGTGCAGACAGTCTGTAACTGCACAGTCAACCAAACATGTTCATTATCATTCATTCATTCATTATCCGAAACCACTTATCCTTTGCAGGGTTGCCAGAAGGCTGCATGGAGCAAATCCCACCTGATGTTGGGTCAGGGCAGGGTGCACCCTGCACCCTGCACCCTGGACAAGTTGCCAGTTCAGGCTGATATATAGAGATGAAGAACCATTCATGCCTACAGGCAATTTAGAGTCACTAATTAACCTAACCTGCATGCCTCTGAACCATGGGAGGAAGCCGGAGTATCCAGGGGACTCGCGCAGACAACAGTGCTAACCACCAAGCCACTGTGCCGCCCACCATGCACATAACATATAATTCTAATAGACACATGTAACGATACAGTATATATACTTTTTAGAATTGATGTAGATTTATTATACCATGCACATATGATAGAACTTCATCAGTTCTTAAAACTTTTGAGGTTTCAGCTTTGAACTGAAACTCTCACCTCAAAAAAAATAGAATAAGTTTGCACAGTGAAAATGGGCGAGGTGGCCTAGATGACATCATTTTGCAAAAATGTCCTCACCTCAGACGTCTACACAGTAAAATGGCTACAATGGCAACAGAAATTGGAGAACATTCACACAGACAGACAGACAGACACACATAACATCACACTCACTGACAAAACGCTTTCTCCTGCTCGCACTGCGGGTGTTAATGTGAAAGCCTCAACACTTCAGGGACACACTGAGCCCCAGATCCATCTCTGTCTTGACAGCAGTCGTCCTTTAGCAAATAAATGCAGTTGCAGAACGCACACATACTGTATGGTGATTTTTCAGAAGCACGCACACACACACACACGACTAATAGATAAACAGGGTCCATTTTCTCTTTCTCACACACACACGCACACAAACACACACACATATACATACACAGAGCACATGCACTGCCGCCTCTCAACCCCAAGCTAGGAAATAAACAGTGTGCAAGTGCAATTTTAGAATTTTTCTCAAACATAAGCACCATAATCGGAGGAAGAATTATAAATGAAAGCTCAAATTAACTGATGCAAATGCGTGACGAGAAAGACTCACCTGTCTCTGTCTCCAGCAGTGATGTTATAAAGGTGATTGGCAGCTCCATCAGCACAAGCCTTCAAGAGGGCTGCAAACAGACAGGCAGGGAGATACTTTAGCCCGTCTAAGTGAAGGCAATTAATTTTAATTGAATGCTGTCATCAGTGAAGACACAATTCCTTTCTTTTAGAATATGGTAAACAAAAATATAAATGCAGCGCAAAACTTTTTGTTTTTGCTTCTATTTTTACGAGCTGAAATAAAGAATCTAGGACTTTTTCTATGTAAACAAAGAGGCTGCTTTTCCTCCAGTTTTTGTGCACAAATTTGTTTACATCCATGCCAGGAGGCTCTTCTACTTTGCTGAGATACTACACCTGTCTGACAGGTCTGACATAACATGATGCTGATTAAACAGCATGGTTATTTTACAGGTGTGTTGTGTGTTCTGCTGCAGATTCGGCTTCTTTATAGACTATAAGAGCACTGAGTGCACAAGGAAAATATACTGAAATAGGTCAAACTACCAATGTCAAGATTTGTGTTAAATAAATATGCATACAGTCTAACTGAGTTATAAAGAAACCACTTTGTACCACAGAAAACATTATCAGCATACAGAAAAGTTAAGCATTATATTAAAAAAAAAATTAATTGATTTGAACCCTTGAAGGCACAGAAAGTAAAAGCACTTTTCTGGTTTTAAAAACAGACAAATGAGGCAGTTATTTGCAATTCCTAAAATGGCATTCAAGTTGCACTAAATTAGATGCTAAGTATTTGCAAATGTATGCTCTTTTTCAGCCTCTATTCTATTCAAATTGAACTGGCAGCCTTTTTTTTAAAAAGCCCTTTTTTGTTCGGGGCTGTTTTGGTGCACGCAGGGGAAAAACTTCAAAGAACCAGATGCAGTTTTCTTCTTGTACCTTGTTTGAAACTAAAATCTGCATTAAAGAGACGGGCAACTGATACATCTATGTTTTCTGTCTCGTCAGCTTCGTTTTTTTCTAACTATGTCCATTCCCCAAACCCATCATTAAGTGTGCACACGCTCATACGAATGTTCTTTTATTTGGCTGCAAAAAACCTAACACAACAGGATATGGTGTGAGGAATAATCTATTGTCACAGTTGTCATTACTGCTGCAACATTACATAGGTGATCTGGTGCAAGTCCAAACTCAATGCCCATTTTAACCCATTCACTTTGCTCAAATTGGTTTGGACTGTGTTGCATTTAAAACAGCCTATAGTGTACACTGTAACAACAAGTGTGGGTGTAGCATTTGCATTGGGATAACTGCCATTTCCGCAGCCATTATTTTAACACACCACACAACTCTGTAAAGTACCATACCAGTCTATTTTTGACTTCTAACCATTAGCGAGGATTGCCTGTCTTCTACAAATGTTGTTAAAATCTGACCATGTGTGTACTTTCGTAGATCTCAGAATGCATTTTTAAACCCCATTCACAAATTGATGTTGAAACCAGATACAGAAACACTGAAGGACGTGAAAGTTGCAAGGTATAGGTAATTCACCCTCTTAAAGAGTACGTCTACGTTTATTTGGTCAAAAATCGCTGTATTAGCTTCATACAAGCCACCAAAATTGGCCCATTGCTATAAAATCACCACCACTTTTCATACTGGAAGCAGTTTCTGGGTCTACTTGTTCTTTGTTCTGTTCTTGACCTTGGTGGAGATAGCCGCTAACATGAAGTTCAATAGCAGAGGTACACCTGGCTCAGTAACAAACACCTCCCACGCAAAGAACATTGCTACATCCCATTGGCCAAAACGTCTCTGGTTGGCTCTGGTTGTATACAAGGAAAAGGTAACGATGAAGACATCATGGAGGAGCTGCTCTGCTAAACAACTTGACAACATGTCTGACTATGAATCTGATGAAGTTGGAAATGCTTCATTTCAACAGCACTACTGTGAAATTGTATCAGTAAGAGCCAGAATATAGGAAGAAATGGGAGTTATTGAGACAAAACTTATTACGCCTGAAAAAATAGTTCCTTACAAGTGCTGCCTTCCTAACTCGAATATTAGCATTAAGAAGGATTTTTACACAGATTTTATTTTAACTAACATCAAACATTTTCATGGACTTTCTGTCACGTTTATTAAATATGGACAAAATGTCAACGCACATGGCATCTCATAGATAAAGCTAATTTAGGAAAATTGGTAACAAAGGACAGTGACATGTAGTAATGCTGGTACGGTCCTTTAAACCAGCGTTTCTCAAACTATGGGCTAGGGACCGGCACCGGGCAGCTGAGCAATGCACCCCCCCCATGCTCTCGCTGAGAAAGACAAGCTCGTACTGCAAAATTTCATCCAGCTCTACTAGCTTGCCATAGTCTGCTCTAAACAAAAGCATTTGGATGCTTATTTCAAAAGATCTGCAGAAGAGCGGTGAATGAACAAAGAACCCAAAGCTAAAAAATACTGTCCATTCAACTGCAAGTACGACCAAGTATACATTAAGTTTGGTTTTCTATCCACGATAGTTGCCCACCAAAGCCTGTCTGTGTAATCTGCCAAATGGTTATCAACAATGAAGCAATGAAACCATCAAAAATGCGCAGACATTCTGAGGCCAAGTATGCACATCTCAAGAAAAAATCTAAGGAATTTTTGACAAGAAAGAAAGATGAAATGGCCAAACACATCAAAGTGCTGTAAAGCTATTCTTTCACTGAATAATTACGTAAGTAGGGCCCGGAGGTTAAGGGCCGTACATTACTGGGCCCTGGTACAACAAAGTTTGAGAAAGGCTGCTTTAAACATTATTATCATCATGACCACTAAAACAGGTTTTGCCTGCAACGACATTGCACACTGTGTCACACTAACATACTGTAAATTTGGGTTTACCTACTAAAGCGGACTCGATAAGCAAGAGTTCAAAGGAGGGGAATGATTGCTCAAACAGACTGAAGAATACTTCTTAATTTAACCGTCCTTGACTTGAGCCCTTAAAAACTGGAGAAAATGTAGAAGCATTTACATTGAAGTAAATAAGACATTTATACTCAAGGTAGTGCTTCTATTCATAACCGGCACCACCAACTGTAGATGTTTTACGTCAAGAAGTGATTGGAATGTAAATGACTCATTATCTCTGCCGAGTGCAAAGGCTGTAAAACTTTTCAAATGGCAACTTCTGGAAACACAGAGAAACTCTTCTTTATGTCTGGTGATGACAAACTAAAGCTATCAGTCGTTATCTGTGTATTAAGCATCTACAATCGCGCACACACTGAATAATTTTCAGACTTCGGGTTCTAGGGAAGTTACTTTTATCTGTCAATCATTTGCATGGCTCTGTTTGCACGGCACAACATTAAAACACACACAAACGCACACATTCACACAGCTCCAGTTTCATGTCTTTCTACTAAGTTTGGCCCTTATGTACCAACTTCATGACAATTTTTCACAATAATCTATTCCCATTATATGCATCTTCTGACCATATTTTCCCTTACATCAATCCTGTATAATATTGCATTCTGCGCTCACACTGTGGTGTAATGAAGTGCCCGTCGATCAAACCACAAACTGCAAATTTTTATCATGAGGCTTCTCCTTGCAAATCCTTTACTTTGATAAGCAAGAGGCCCCTTTCAGTGCTGAATGAAAGCAGATATCATAAATAACCATTTTCTCTTAAAAATAAAAGTGCTAAGGGTTTTTCAGCTTGGCCCATAAGGAAAATCTTTTCGGTTCCTGGATGAAGAGGAGGTTTTCAGGACCACAGCAGGGGGGCCCAACAGTGAGAGCCAGAACACAGGATCATGAAATGAGCAAATTACTGAGTAGCTGTGTTTCATTTAGTAGTAGTTTGTGGTTACTTTTAGCAGCAAGTAAGGCCAGCAGTTAGGAAACACTGCAAATCCTCATGAGTCCATACACTGCAGCTGGATTAAATCAGAAGTAAACCCAGAAATTATTGCTGATTGGAGCCACTGTAGATCACCTTGCTGCATATAGACAGACTAAGTAGGTGATTAGCACGCCACTGTACTTTCTTGGAGTCTGTTGGTGGTGGCAGCAAGGACAAGATCATCAGAAAATTGTTGTCAGGTCCTAAGAAAACAACAAAAATGTTGGAAATGCAATGCAGCTGTTGTTCTGAGCAAAAAGCTCAGACTAAGGCCGCATTCAGACGAAATCCAGTGATCCGTCGAAAACGGAGCTCTTTCCCTTCATCTTAAATGAGGCCTGTCTGTTGTGGCTGCAGTTCCAGCCGCAGCGGCTGCCTAAAAAAAATGTGATGTGGCAAAAAAGTTGAGACCGGCTCAACTTTTGCCGGAACGCAGCGCCACATCACGTTCCGCTATCCAATCACATAAAAGGGGCGTCTGCCAGCGACTGACCACAGGAGATGTAGAGGAAACATAAAGGACTTGTTTACCATGGAGCAGCAGCTTTTAGCATCGGTGAGATGGAGAAACGACTCATTATGGCAGTTATGACCTATCCCGAGCTGTACAATCCCTCCTGCAGGGATTACAAGGATACCAACAGACGTGGAGTCGCCTGACGTTGTGTTGTCGTTGGTTGGTAACATTAGGTGCAGTTGTTAACCACCGTAGTGGCTAGTAGGTTAACAACTTGAAGTCACAGAATGGGGCCGTTTCTGTTAATTATGTGACACTTCCATCACCGGACAAACCCGCCAGACAGCCCCGCGTTTCGCCGGATCGCCTGATTTGGTCTGAATACTATACTATAATATTTACGTATGTTCAGACCCCTCTTTACACTGACTCACACCTCATTATCTGAAGCGATGTTGGCCATGTTTATACGAACAGCCATCATCGCGACATTATATATGTGACAGAAAATAATAAAAGCATAATAGGTCCCCATTAACAAACAAGCTCAACAAAAAAAAATCCCATTCAAAGACAAAGACTCCTGATGAGTCCTGACGCTGATATGATGTGAGCTGAGCGGGGAAGGCGGAAGCAGTCGGGGGAGATGACCTTGTAAATTAACTGGCTGTAATAATCCCTCCCTGCAGGCTTCCGCACCCTGTCACTCACTATGCTGTGTGATAGATACATATGGTGGGCAGGAGATATTGCACTTCCACGCAGAACTAAACCTGTCATTTCGGTGGTTTTTAAACATCTGTTTTGCCGTTGAGTTTGATGCAGAAAAGGTGCATGCTTACGTTCATGCAGAAACACACACACACACACACATATACACTGTTGTGGAGTTGATTCTATAGCAGGCGAATATTGATGAGGTTAGTGGTGAGGATTAATGCCTGTCAGGTTGGGGCTTTAGCGCAGTACAGGGAGAGGGCAAACGGTCACGGAGAGCGGTGAAAAGATTATTATCCTTATTATGATGCCTTGACGCCCTCCCTCTATCTATCAGTCCACCTCTACCCCTCCATCTGTCACCCTGTCTCCAGATCCTCCCTGCTCTCTGCACCTCGCCTCAAATTTGATTGATTTCCTGCACAAACATCTCATTTTCTTTCTCTCCAGCTCTACTGTTACTCTTTATTTTCCTGCTCTATCCTTCTTTTTGTTATTCTAGGTCGTCAATATCGCCAGCTCCTGTAATCACTCTCCTTTTTTTTATTTCCATTGACAGTCTTGCAAGAATCTGCTTTTCAGCTTTCTTTTGATCTCTATCATCAATCCTCTCTAATCGCTCCACATACCTATTTACTCAATCTGACATGCAAGAGTGTGTATATGCACGCCAGCGCATTGCAGCCACATCCCCCAACCAGCCTTGATTACAAGGTTGATACTCCACTGGCGGACGGGTTATGTTCATAACGTCGACTTCAGCAAGTGGATCCACATCAGCAAATAATGATACCAAGCACTTGAAGTGAACACAAACCTGCTTTTTGTCTTGCAGCGAGTAACCTTCACTGATTACTTCATTGATTTGCTTGTTTGTGTCGCTACACAGTGAGTAAGTGAGGGATCTGTAAGTAAGTAAATGAGTGACTGATTGAATAGACGAGTGACTGAGTGACTGACTAGATGAGCATGCGGGTGACTGATTGACTAGATGAGTGAGAGCGTGCATGAGTGAGATAAGCAGCCTGATCCCACTTCACAACATCACACTCGGCACCTGTAAATGAGTTTCCCTTTGATCAGAGTTGCGCTCTTCCAGCCTCCATCGCTCCTTTGCTCCCTGCTGCTCTACTTCTCCCATTGGTGATGAGGGGGCCCAGGGGCAGCACATCAGAGGACCTGAGAATGCTGTGTTCGTGCATGTGCGTGTGTGTGTGTGTGTGTGTAAGTGTGCAGATGTCTGTGCGAGTAAAGGTGGAGACCTGAACAACCATCTGGAGAGCGACACACACCCAGACGGGGGCACTCGACTTATCCCATAAACAACATTAAAAATACATGGCATATCAAGTGAGGAGTGATAAACTTGCTCCAAGCGTGTTTACCATCACACTGCGACAGATCTGAGATCTGCCATTTGCGCACCATCATCATCCTGTCAAAACTTCTTCAAGTCCCGTGTGCACTGCTGCCAAGAGCAAAGCCGATCAAGAAAGCTTCCCAATACGTGACATCCACACCACAGCATCGCTTGTGGCACTTAAGACACCAACCAAATGTTGAAACTTTTTTTTTATAAGTAAGACTAATCTAAGAGGGAGAAAATACCCAAATCTGCCGAAAGACACTATCAGGCTGCATCATATGACAAAGTATATGTGATAAGTCAATCTATGACACGGAGGCTGCCACAAGGTTGCGATTCTTAGTTTGATTATTTGATGCAATGCTTGCCTCGTGATTCTTGTTCCTGTGTGAGTATGAAACGATGAGCATTAGCTATGCAATAGCGACGGTGCATTTGTGTAAAACTGAATCACTGGAATATAACCACATCCTATACACTCTGCTGACCTGGTCACAGTTTGCAGGATATTAAGCTAAAAATATCAATCTCCAAATGGTGCTGAGGGTCAGCTATAATCAACAGGGCGTGTAGAATCTATTACAAGTCTAATATCCCCCCGTGCTGCCGGCAAACAGACAATTTAAGCTGAATATTGAAAAACGATTTCAATTTAGATGTTGTTTGCTGTAAATAAAAATTACAATTGGGCGTTCCCATGCATTTTACATCACAATAACTGCAATTTTCTGAAAAGACAAGCAGTGTGAGTTTTGATAGTATTGTACAGATCTACAGAAACTTTCAGGTCTTTCTTTTTTTTTTTTTTGTACAGAAAAAGTCTGATGAGACTTAGCTTCAGTTACTGTAACTCATTCCCTTTTCATTTAACAGGCATCAAAATTCTTTTGATGGATGTTTTGAATAATTTTCTCCCTTTAAATTTTATATTTTCTATTCTTCTCACCTTACTAAAAAAAAAACAACTATCAAGTGCATCCATTTTACCGTGTGATTGCTGTGCGAAGGAAAGAGCTCAGGTGCCTCTTGAGTTTTGCTAAGACTATAAAAGACATGCTCATTAAAATCCAATTTGATGTGGTTTTAATCGCTAGATTGCCTTCAAAGTTACTTGTTTACTATCCCCCTCTCCTGATTGCATAAGTCTGTATGTTAATTTTCTCATAAATTAATGTGCCTATACTTTTTTTTTTTGTTGTTGTCTTTCATGGCCGCAACTTCAAAACCATTGAGAACCAGCGATCGAGGCCACTTGTCTCCACTCTGTCCTTGATACAGAACAACTGAATGCCAGACATATTTAGCACAGCTTTTATTCAAGTTATTCTTGTTCAGTTAGGCTCTGTTTCTCAACAGTTCACCATTTTTAAAAGAAAAAAAAAAAAAACAAAGTTGTAGGATACAGGTTGAGATGGCAGTGTCTGGTTTAAAGGCTCAAAGTCAGCTTTGCATATTTAATACATCATAGCCAAGTAGCACAACCGCTACGCCTCAACGCATCTCATAAGCGACACCTCAGGGAGTCTGGAGCTCTACTTCCCTTCAAAAACCTATTTTTCATCTTTTAACGATGAGTCTTTTGTGCATGTTTTTGAATTTTCCGAATTTGTTTGTTTTTAACTCTAATAAAGGCCTTGGAGTATTCATGAAGCAGAAGGAAAATCAAATCCATTTTATATCCTCTTGTTACCAACTTCAAAAAAAAGTGGAGGGAATCTAGCTCTTTGGTTCATAAACTGCCAGCAAATGTGTGACCGAGCAGCAGTTTACTGATGTGAAAGAGCACAGTTCTTCCCATCTTCAACAATAATTACCACATTGCCCCTGGGCATGACTGTTACTCCAAACTGCTATGGAGCCATTCAGTGAGTTTGTATTACACAATAAGGACTGTATGTTTGAATATGAATGTACAGCCCAATGTGCTGCTTGAAATGCTGTGCCCTTCTTCACAGGAAGTTGTGCTCTTTTTCTGGCTTTATATGTATAAGCAAAGGCTGTGCATCAATAAGACACAAATGTGCTTGCCTAAGTGTTTCTTATCTATCCATTTCCTGCACTAACCAGACCATTTCCCCTCACTGATGAAAGGCTGCATAGGGTCTCACAGATGTAAGTAACAGCTCAAGGCTGATTTATGTTCAGAATCTCCACACTTCTGATAGTGTGTGTCGTCGACAGAAATGAAAGTCTTGCGATGTTTTCGGAGAAAAGTTGTCAGTCGTCTCCCTGTTATTTGGAGACCCGCTGCCTTTTCTTTACGCTCCAAGTCTATTTCTGTCACACTTAGCGAAGTATTATCTGCAAAGACAGCTGTAAAAATTATACAAATATCCCCCTGTATATGTATTTTGAACTTATTAAACATATCTTCATTGACTGATCAAAGCTTGCAGTCTGTCTGTGAACTCGTCTGCTTCACCACAGGCAGATTTGTTCGCTGCAGTGGGCGGTAAAATAAAGCTTGTATCAATAAATAGAAAAACTGTTGATTTCTAACCACGGAGCCGACATCTAAAACTATTTTGGTCAGTAAACTTATGCTGTCAGTCAACCTAGCGATGGCTGTTAAACAGGAGGCTGTCCTCTCAGTTCTATATAGGAGCTGCTGCTGACATGTTGAAAGCAGATCAGAGTCATTGTGGATTAAGAACTACACCCTAAGTAAGGAACAATACGCGATTACACACTTAAAGGGGACATAGTACGATGCTCTGCTGTCTCTTTCAACCTATAAATGATGTTACAAAGTCAGATTGCTGTTTTAAATGATGTCAAAGTTTGAAATAATGAGGTAAGGGTATGTAGCAGTACGGCTCTGAACGTCCCCTTCTCAGTTTTTTTTAAATCTCAGAATAACAGTGTGTCACAGTGTGCTGGGCTTCTCTACAGGTTCATCTGGAAAGTGTGTTTGAACTGGCCAATCAGAGCAGAGTAAGCCTTTAGAGGCGAGGCAAGAGCTAAAAGAGAGCGTCTAAAACAGAGGCAAAAATCCTGGAGAAAACAGGGCTGCTGCAGTCGGCTGTGTGAGAAAACAGATGAGTTTTTCGAGCATCAAAGCATGTAAACCTGCTCTAGTGGTAACTGAGAATAAATAATGTTTCTCAGTCTGCGCTGAGGGTGGATTTGTTATGATATACTGTAAACGCCCTTGTTGTGAATGTGTGGAATCTTAGGTCCACTGAGTTAGTTTATATTGACCCTGTCACTCCCCTGCTGAGTGGAGCGAGCGCTCGTCGCCATTACCTACGTTCACAATATTTAACAAACAATTCTCTATAGTAAATGTAAACACACTTGAATGAGTCTGAATGGATGAGCCATCCCTGTTACCATGAGACCTTACAATTGCTACAAGAGTGCTTTCAATAAGACTGAGTGTCTATAATAAAACAAATTATACAGTTTAGTACATGGCTCAGTGCTGCAAAAGCAAATGACCTATGAAGAAAATGAATGACACGCATACAAACCTTTATAGTTACATGATCGTATCAATCTCGAGTTTATTTGTGAGGTTAAATGACCCGGTTTCCATTTGTCACAGTTGTTTATGCTTGAGTCAGAAAATTCTGATTCAAAAAAACCTCACAAAACTGAGTCATAAGGCAAAAAAAAAAAAAAGTCAGTCCCTCAGGGGCAACAAAATCATGCTGCACATTTAGAAGTGTAATTGCATCTTTGTTTGGATTATAATCATTGTTCAGGTCACAGAGCCACAAGAGTTGTTAAGAAAAACAGTAAAAAGTCATCCTTGCAGAAAGGCAAATTATTTTCAGCAAAAATATCATCTTTAACTTCATTAGCACATTTCCCACAGGAAATGTGGGCAGAGGGCAGGGATAGGGCATTTTAACGACATGGCAGCAATTAAGATTTTGCACAACGGGGGCCGCACGGGCTGCAGAGCACAGACAAAAACAAAAGGAGAATATATTTTCAAAGGAAGCAAGAGAAAAGATCTAAAGTGATAATAAAGGAGATGGGTTGATTTTAGGGACGCACAATATTGGATTTTTTGCCAATATCTATTATGTCGGTATTTTACAACTCATTTGGCCAATAATCAATACCGACACCGATATATATATATATATGTACCATATATTTTTTCCCACAATTAATTGCAGAGATCAACAAGTCTCTTCTGTAGTGGAATTTACATACAATATTATTACGCATACTCTTACCTTGTGGCATAAACTACAGAGCTTTAAATTATGCAATATTCACTCCCTGTACAAAAGAAGAAAAATACCTGAACTTACGTTACATAAAAAAAATGTCATATTTATTTACGACAATTGCTTTAAACAAAACAGGTAAGATGCATCCTTCTTCAAACTGGATGAT
>JAPZDX010000013.1:13463307-13481703 GCA_029783625.1 Naso annulatus | reverse complement strand
TCTTTTGCCGTTTCAAGTCAAGGACTTTAGTAAAGTTTGACACTGTTCTGATGCTTTTGATTGGCTCTCTTGTTTGAATTTGCAGCAGCCTTACATCTGCCATTAACACTGCCTGGTTTAAACATTTTAAAATGGTTGACAGTGGAAAAAACTCGTTAGAAATTTAGAAAAGTAATCAAACGTAATAAGTTACATTACCTTGATAAAGTAATTGAAATAGTTACATAACTTATTACTTTTTAAATTGATTATCGAAGTAACTTTCCCAAATCTGATAATACCAATATATCTGTGATAAGCTAATATTAGCGATCTCGCCAATTTATCAGTTTGTTCTGTGCTACTGTAGTTTTACTTCTACATTTGTGATTTTATGCAGATTAAATGAGCCTAAAAACAGACGATGACAAATCCTTTAAAGTAGGTTAAAATATTTTAATGATTAATTCTTTGATTTTGTGTCATGCTCAGAGGTTAGAGGACATGTAGTTGGTAAAATTATGCACACATTATCATAGACACACCACTTTCGCACCCACACCCTCAATTATTTTGTGTGTGGTACGCTTTTTTTTTTTCTTCCTGGTGGTTTCTGAATTGCACTGACTTGGCCTGAAGGCAACTGCTTGTGCTGCGATTAAAAATGGAGGATGAATTAAATACGTGTGGGAATATGGCTTAATACGTACATGTATGTGTGTGTGTGAGAGTGTGCGCATGTGTGCATCTCTCAGTATGGCTGTTAGGATTCCAGAGGCTTACAAACTGCATTCCTGACAGGTAGAGTGGGAGGGGAGGAGGAGAGGAGACAGGTTGGCTGGAAGAGCAAATGAAAGAATGTAGTCCCCTCTCTCTCTCTCTCTCTTTCTTTCTTCTCTTTCTCTCCATCACCTTTTCTCTCTCACTCCACAGTGGCTCTGAAAGGCTGTAAGACCTGCAGACAGATGGCACTACACACACACACACACACAAAAAACACGCAAACACAAACAAACAGAGGCCGAGCCAATTTCAAGCCTCGATTGAACCTGTTTTCCAGCCGGCAGGGTGACAGCAGAGGTCATTTTAACTCCATCTCACAGCTTCAGCATTCGATCAGCTGAGCTGTTCCTGTTTATGTTCTCTCTCTGTCTCTTATCCTCTCCTTGTTTTCGTCCCCACTGCTGTGTAACAACACTTACTCTCTTGACTATTTCATATTACCAAATAAAATGTCGTTTCATTTTGATAATCTGCCTCGCTGAATAATGCCTCTCACTGCAATTTCAAGCTGTCTTTTCTGAAATAAGTCCTTGATGTATTTGGCCATTCTTCCCAAGTTGTACATGACGTTAGAGATGAGATGAATAAAGTCCTTCTTGTATCTACAGACGATTCGAAACCGCTATTTTACTGAAGTCTGTCCATAATCTGCCGATCCTAAATAAGGTGATCTGGAGCAACAAGTCTTAAAACTAATCTTAAAATGAAGTTTAATCCTGGTGGCGCCACGTGTGAAGCAACTGCTTGTCATTATCTCTGCAGTGCTGAGAAGCACGTTTGAACTGGAAAAGTTAACGTCAAGGTGTGATGCAGATTTATCGACGTGAGGCGGTTTAGAAAATGAATGGATGGATGCAAGTCAAGTCGAGTATTTAATGCTTTGGATGTTGATGCTAAAATACACTGTGGCAGGCGTCGTCTGACCTGAGCATTCATATCCATGACTTTCTTTGTTCTACCATAAATCACACTTGGGCATTTTGCTCTCTTAAATATCAGACAGAGTCTTCAGAAAACCTTTCATCACTTAAACTTTCAGAGGGATCCAAACCATCTCGTCTCTGCAGCTGTCGTATAATTTCACTGGTACCATCCTGGCTTCATCCTCACCACAAAAATCCCAATAGATCAATCGCTTAAGGGATCATTCCAGTCAATTTTTAACTTCTCAACGTGAGCAGAGATCTCCCTATCTTCTACAAATGTTAAAATTCGGCCACGTGTTTACTTAAGTAGATCTCAAACTGCATTTTTAAACACTATTCACTGCCATTCATGTTGCAACAGAAACACTATAGGACGCGTGAAAGTAAGTAAGTAAAGATAATTCACACTTCTAAAGAGAATGTCTGTGTTTATTTGGTAAAAAAATTGCTGAGCAAGAGAGAGAGAGAGGAGCCCTTAACACGAAAGTTATTATGCCTGGAAAAATCGTTCTTTACAAGTGCTGCCTTCCTGGCTCGAATATTAGCCTTAAGAAAGATTTTGACACGGACCTTTTTAACCAGCACTGAACATGGACAAAATGTAACCAACATGATATCTCATAGATAAAGTTGACTTGGGGAAAATGGGTGGGGGTTATTTAACCTATGTGGCAGATGCTGACAAAGGACAATGACACTGATATGATCCTTTAATAAGATGATTAGAAAATGTCTCAAATAAGTCTAAAACAGAAAACTACAAGAAACTAATTCGCTGTGGATCAGGATCTTGTTTTCAGTACACAGACGCTCTCAAGAACAATCAACCAAACTGACAGAAATGAAGGTATTTCATGAACTTCTAAAAGCAAAAGCAGAATGATTAGGCTTCATCCAGTCACTCAGTAGAAGTTGGTTTGGGGTTGAAGGAGCAAGAGCGCTTCAAGTTATGCACGATCACGAACCCACTCCCAGCTGTCGCGACTTCTTCACACTCTGGCCGACTCGAAATGTTTTGACTGACCGCAATATTTGCACCGCAGAGTGTAAAAACATCGGCAGACTTCTGTGCGACGGCCCTTTTGAACTGCGAGGGCAAACGTGTGTTTGAATGCAAAGAGAATTCGCTGGAGACGTGTGCGTCTGAGTGTGTGTGTGTGCGTGTGTGCATGTGTGTTCAGCTGTTGGGTTGAAGACAAACCTCGAGGGGATTTTAGGTAAGCAAAGGCAGCTTGCTTAAGGTGCACGTGAGGCACGAGTGGTGTGTCTACAGTTGCACACACACGCGCTCAGGTATTCCGCCTGCCCACACACAAACATGGCTTATGTGGGATAAGAGACAGACACACATTCCTGCGGTGCCCCTCAAAGGAAAGGGAATTCCCAAATCCTGAAAAATAACACAGCCTCCTGATGAAAATCTGCAGAAATGTTTTAATATGTGTCACGGGACGCTTCGCATAAGATGTATGGACTGACTGCATGCAAACATGAGCTAAAATTCATCAGCGCGCTTTACTGCCTGTCAGAGCCATGAAAGCTGTAATTGGATCCTGCATAAAGCTGAAGGTATTATGCAATATGCATTATGTATTTGACTCAGAGTGAAGGGGATTCTCTTTGATTTTGGGCTGTCTGACGCTCTGCTCATGTTGATCCTTCTGTCTTTTAATGTTAGCATCACTTCCACTATAAAGCATGAAATTTTTTTGTCTTTAACTTGCCTCCCCCCCGACACCTGTACTGCTGCATCTTACTGTCCCACTATCTTTTATCCTTTCCGCCCTTGACTACGTTTTTAACTTTACATTTTCTTCTTTCCTCATTTTTACTCCACTCTTATAACCTTGTTTCTGCTGCAGAATTTCCTCTCTCTGTGTCCCACCACCGCCTCCACAAACGCCTGTCTGAATGCATTAAGTGACTTTTCCATCCTCCAACACTCGCTTTGACAGAAACAGTGACAGTTTGCCTTGCACTGCCACTAAAGCTGAGTTTGTCGCATTGGTCTGAAAGGAGAACAAATGCCCTGAGTGGAAGAGGTCAGTCAAAAAGCAGCGAGAGGAGGAGCGCCCACCTTGAAAGTGCGTCTCAGGTGCTCTCAGTGAATTTTACACCCACTGAAGTGCAAAGTGTTTCAAGATGTGATGCAGACCGGCTCATATGACGAACTACTCTGACTGAACCATAATAGAGTTAAAGGAGTATTGTCATGACAGATTTCTGAATGTGCTCTTGTGCAACAATACCTAACAGCTTTTAGTAAATAACAAGCGCAAATTTACAATAGCTGCAACCAGCAGTCTATGACAAACAGCTGAGGGGTTATGGAAGGGGGTGGGGCTTAAGTGTTGGGGCAGGGCAAGTCATGACCAATAAAAGTGTACGTGTGTGTGTGTTTGTACAAAGATTGGCGATATTACATGAATCCGTTTAGAACCCACGCACCTTTTTGTTACAGGCCACTCCCACTGCCACGCCCTCTTTTTGCCAGCAGACCCAAAAACTTCATCAGTTGTCCTTTGGCTCATAATCAATCTTTTCACTAAATCTTGTAAAAGTCTGTGAATCCATTTGAAGATTATGCACCTTTTTTCAATATGACACTCACCCTGCCACGCCCCCTTTAAGCCAACTGGCGCAAATACAAACACACACTTGACCTCCACGCCAAATTTCAGCCTCCTACAGCCAAAAACTGTCCGCCAAAGAGTGGGGAATTTTTGTGGACCGACCGACAGAGCATCCTCTGGAGCTGCTGGTCGCAGCTAAAGCTGAAACTGGGTGTAGTTTACATTTGATACAAGAAGACAAACTGCGAGGAAGTTGATTTGCATGATGTGGCGATCACAGACACATGAAATCATGCAAAGCCCAGGACTTCCAGGACGTGATTTAGGTCTGATGACAGCGCTACTGTTTACTCAAAAAGAACAATGGCAGCTCCCGAAGAGGTTGTAAAGAAAGTTATATCAGAACTGGAGAGACTGCCTTCATTGACAGAAGAGCAAAGAATAGCACTGAAGGCTTTTCTCAATGAAAAAGATGTTTCCACTCTTCTCCTTAAAGTGCTTTGGCTCTCACACTGCATCGTATGGTTCTTTCTGATCTGATGGTTAAAGTTAGTCTGTGATAAAAGGTGATACAAACACTTCCTCCAACCTCCCAAATGATTTTGTGTTCAAAACTGATTGTTTAAAACAAAAGGTATTCCCACCATAATTAGACCACATCAGTATAATAGCGACGATTCTTTATCCTGAAGTGACAAAGTTGCCACCTTTACAGTGAAGAAGAATCACCTGAAAAGGATATTTGCCCCCTGAATCAGGTCTCGAAGGCAAAACTTCCTCTGTTGTTAAAAAGACAGCCAGCAGATTTCTGCAGCGCTGGCTGTATACATGTTCTGTACCATCTAGAAAACTGCAGCATTTATTTGTGGGTGGGCAGCACACAGCCGGGAATGAAACCGCCTGACAGGCTAAATTCAGGTTTAAAAAATAAATAAATAAATAAAAAAAATCAGGGTTCTAAAACGATTTGTGGAGCAATAAGTGCAGCTTGTGAAAGAACCTAATTGTGTCGCTCTATTATTGAGCCCTTTAACTACACAGTAACACTAACCAACTTACTCCCTCACACACACACACACACACATACACACACACACACACATATACACACACAGCCTACGAGAGCATATGCACACAATGCGTGCAACCACACATAAAGAAACACACGTGTTTGCACACTCCAAGTCATTTCTTCCTGCACACACATTTGATTTAAGTACACATAGAAAACACAGTGAACATTTGTCCAATTACAGCACAAACCACAAGATCAAAACATACATGTACATGTACATGTACAGTTTACACTCATTTAGAGATTTAATTTATATAAACCAAGTCTACTGAAAGCACTGCGATTGGGTGAAAATGTTGTCCTCATTAAATAGGGTTGTAGGCTTTCATAGGCTTTATTATCGAATATTGTAATATTTGCCTTCATTTGTGAAATTTTTCAGAATATTGAATATTGCACTGTGCCTTGCTATTTGACAGGGTGAAGAGATTATCACATTGTCAGTTGGCATGATGTAGGCATACATGCAGCGCCTAAATGTACACACATGGAGAACTTAGTTTTGAAGAATGCCAGCCTGCCAATTTGGCAGTACTTTGGGTGTAAAGCAGAGAAAAAGGCGAGCCAAAGGATTCGAATGAGGCCATATGTTGTCTTCGCTGCAAGCAGGTGATGACTAAACAGGGCAACACCACATTTTTTCCCCTCTTGATTTTCCTACTTTTTTATCTCCACAAAGAGTTGTTCATGCTGCCCAGTGAGGTATACACACAAAGTCTTGCACACAGTAAGGACTTCGTGAGCATATATTGCGGCTTCACTACACTGAAATGGAGTGATGCACACCCAGAAATACACAGGTTATGTTTTCCAAGTGACTTGCTTGCTACAGTATGTTACCATTCTGGCTCTGTGCTTTTCCTTTGGGTCTAAAGAGAGAAAGGAGGAGTGTTTTCTTCAATGGAAGTAGCCCAAAGATTAATTCACTTAATCTTGGGCTGTAAATGGGGTATTCAAGCGGCTTAAAAAACAAATTGAATGCAAAGGCTGAGAGTAATAACAACATTTGTCTTAGCTGCGCCACAATGCCCTTTTCCATAGCAGTCTTCCACATGAGCTGGTGGCTAGATTTCCAACATCCATTATGACAGAGAGGGACTTGTGCATTCACACACGCACATGCATGCACAGTCTAGCAAACACACAAATTTGCTGTCTCCTTCACATGCACATACATTTTGACCATGCAGCCCACTGTATGGAGTGACAAAATGTAAGAGTGAATGACACAGACATGTTTAGACTTAAATGAGAGTATGGCTCTGTGTGTATGTGTGTTTGTGTGTGTGTGTGTTTGTGTGTGTGTACGTGTGCGCGCATGCTCATGTGCATGAGCGTAAGTGTGTCTCATGTGCATAAGTGAGTCAGTTGGACAAGTTGGACAGATGTTGTGCCATGGTTTTTAATGTGTAATCCCCAGATTTATCATGTGACCCAACGGGCGTGTGCAGATCTAAGGGTTAATGTTGCAGAATATAGGTTAAACTCACAGTCAAACAGAGGGACTAGCAAAGCAACAGTGTGGTTCTCGACTGACAGCTCGCCAAAAGATTACAGCTTTTCATTGCTAGATCACTAGAAATCTCCTGACTAATGACTTGATAATGTGTGCTGATCATTTTTACATGAGCAATTAGTAATGAATTAATGTAATTAGTTCAAAGTCTTATTAAATTGCTGCACACATTAGTAGGTAATGTACTCTGTATGACAAAATAATTTAGGTTCCCATCCAGTATTTTAAAGACTCATTATTGCTTTTATTGGTGTCCTGTAAAAAACCAAAACATTTCCTCATCTTTAATGTTTGACAGTTGTGATAAATCAATACTTTTATATCTAATATCACGTTAACAGAAAAATTCCTTTCTCAGTAACTAAAACTTTGAGCTGTTGTATCCATGTTTATGCAGAGCAGTTTGTTTACACAGGTTACCAAATTACCAAAATGATTGCATTTCCTTAATATTTGTGCCAAGTTAATAGAAAAGACGTTAGCTGGGGAAAAGCTATCTTGAATTTTAAGCTAAAACCCCAAAAGATTAATAACAAAAACAGTAATTTGCAGCATTCCTAAAACAGATTATGGAACATATTATTTAAAAAAAATAATCTTATAAATCCACTGTTGCATGAACAAATGCATATGTCACTTTTAAACGTTGCTCAGAAATTGACAGCAGGAACCAAAGGCACCTGACACGAATGCTCGCCCACCACAGCACTCGGGATTTAGAGCCTGGCTATGGCCAAGCCAGGTCCATCATATATGATTGGCTGTATTTATTGGTAGGATGCCAATGAGATATTCTGTCTGGGTTATTGCAAACTGTCTTGTTGGGTGGCTGTAGCTCAGGAGGAAGAGTTCTTTGTTAACTTATCAGAAGGTTGGTGGTTCTACCCTGGCTCCTTCAGTCTGCATGACGATGTGTCCATAAACCAGATACTTGTCCCTAAGTTGCTCCTAATGGCTATTTCATCAGTGTAGGAATGCGTGCGAATGTGTGTGCGAATGACTGGCTGATGAGCAGGTTGGTACTTTGTGGAGAACCACCTGCCATTACCCTAGGATTCCACTGTGTGCATTGTGGAATGGCTCTGCTGCAGGTTTGCTCTGTGCTCCGCCGACCATCAACACCCACCGGCTGTGTTTTAGAGCACGACACGGCCGGACAGCTGGAGTCGTGAGACACACGAGATTTTAATTAATGAATCGCAGTCACGGCCTCTGAAAACCTCTGATCTGATGACTTCAGGCCTGGCTCCGCTCATAATGATGTTTTGTTTATGAAGTTTAGTGAAATATGGTCTGATGTCAGCAGTGTTTTATTCCGAAAATTTACGATGTTTAATGTCGTATCTGTGTCTGACCTCCTGTCCTGCTGTAATTGCTTTTGCTGAATTGCTGCGTTGCGCTCCGGCATTCAGCAAAAATAGAAGCCTTGCGTATCTGTGGAGGACTCTGTATTACTGGAGCTGTAACAGAGTAGAAATGCAATGCAGCTGCAGCCAGTGGAGGCACACACGTTGACGAGAGTTGAAATGTATCAGCTCTGCTGCTGTGGGGGAGCGGAGACTGACTGAACACGCATCTGGTTAAATTTAAGGGTTACTGTGTGAATGTGTGTGTGAGTGTAGACATGTGTTGTTGTAGTTGAAAAACCAGAAAAACACTAAATAAATCCAGTCCAATTAGTTGTACTATCAGCTCCTTTTTCGTGGTCAAACATTCCATTTATTGTGATGCTTTCCTGATCACTGGATGTTTTTCCAGACCAAGTACAGGGACTACAACACTGTAGTTAGTGCGCCTAACCTTCTCTCTGCTGCTGACTGAGGTGTATTCCCTGTTTTACTTCATTGCTGCTGTTGACTCTGTAGTTTTGACACTGATGACTTGGCTCAGGTAAATTGGTTTATAAATCATTTTGAAGCGAATAAAAGGCAGCCATTGCAGTTTCAGAGTCTTGCCTCATTTTACATCTGCAGCATCTACTGTAACTGTTGATAAGTTTCAGAAATTTCAAAGGCTGAAAAGTCACATCATCATTTAAATTTCTCTGCATAGTCTGCTGATGGGGCAGGTTCACATCCCCAACTTCAGTGACTCCCTGCGGATTTCTAAACTTAAGTCGTGGACAAAAACTGAGCTCCGGAGATTTCACCTGGCTTTGCAAGGCTAGTTCTTAAAGCTCAGTCAGGTCTCGCCTCAAGTTACAGCTCAGGATGAACTTATGTTAGCAAAGTTTCCAGGTTAGAGCCTTTTCTATCTTTGACAGAAAGGAACAAAAAGGAAATCATAGTTGTTCTATTTTGCTGTCCCCCTGTTTTCACTTTCTTCTATATTTTTCACGTTTACTCCTATTCCAATTTTCTTGGTTTTGCTGTATTATGACCTCAAGCTTTAAATTACTGTAGATGCTAAGGAGACTAGCTTTTAAGATGGTGATGATTGAAATGATGATTCTGTACATTAAGCCATTTTAAACTGGATGTTCTCATGACTGCAAAAGCAATTATGTTTTATGTTACATGATGATATGTTATGAGATAAATCAAGTTGTAAAACAGATCAGGTAGTACCAGGGGACGAGTGGTATCAGATAATGTAGCCGGCTCCATTTCTGACTGTGGAGCTACAGATTGTGATAATAACAGTAAAATCAAATGACAGGGTGTCCAAGAAGATCCTCGCCTCCTGACAGTGTTTTCTCGAGCTGTCTCTCCTCATCCTTCTCTCTTTTCTGATAAATGCCGCCTCCCTCTCTAAATGTCCTTCTCTCTTCCTCTGTCTAATGTGGCAGCCCTCTCTCCATCTCACAGACCCTTGTCTAACGAGGTGGACAGATTCTGATGGGATGTAATGAGAACACATTCCACTAGAATAACTTTCAGATCGTATAATTCACACATGCACACACACTTACAGTCTCATGCAGAAAAGCGCGCAAGCAATTCTCAGTGCCAATCAGATCCTTTTAATATTGGGTATCTGCCAATACCAAGCCCTATGCGATAATTATGTTTACCTTATTGTTAATTAAATTTCTATCTGAAACTTTGAAGTAACAATTCGGCCCACCTTGTTTTTCAAGAGCATATTGATCCAGCTACTGAAGGCCCTGATTTAAAACTAATAAGCTGAAAAGCTTAAATTATTGATATGATGAGTAATGCGATTCACTAGAGAGAAGACATATAGCTGTGTTGGAGTTATTGGGACCACAGAAAACCCTCGTGGTTGTACAGTGGTGTTATAAATAATCTATGGCAGTGTACAGAAACTGGCTTGCACAGAGCCACAAACCAACAATAGCCAAGTTTTAATTTTGACCTGCCATCAAGTTATGCATCAAATCAACGTTAATTAGCGACAGAGTATATGACCTGCTGATGCCCCTGTTTGTCATTTAAACAAAGTAAAACAAAGTTTGTCTTTTTTCTTCATTGGCAGAAAATTAGAAACTGCCTCCTAAATGCTTTTCATACTGTGAGCGCTTGCAGAGAGGAGAGATAACAGATTTGTAACGCCGGATGCCACGATTGATCAGCCACCAATCGCTATTGGCAGGTATTCATTCTAAATGGGTTGATCAAAAGCAGAGAAGCAGATCAAATGAAGCAAAACATCTCAGTTTGTCTGCATGCCACCAAACTGCCATCATGTAGCAGGGACTCTGATCTAATGCATCCTGCCTTCATGGCTGGGAATGACAGAAAATCAATTCTGAGATTTACTGATACGGCTTACAGTGTTCAGTGATTGGCCATCAACAAAAATCAGAATTGGAGCACCCATGTTTGTTACGATCAGAGCTTTGTGAATCCTTGTTTTGCCATCCTGACTGTCACATCACTCACTGGTACAGCCAAATATTTTTCATGTTCACTGTATTGTTGACTTGCTTCACTGTAGGCTGCCAGTAAGATGAGCAAAGTTGCAATGCTGGCTTGTTGATAAGACAAAATTGTGTGCTCGTGCTCATATGTACCTTTACATCACTTGTACGAGGTAACAGTTTGTACATAGACTGTACTGACCAACCTCCTGTCTGCACAGCAGAGGCAAGGTGTGTGTGTTGGTTTTGTGTGATACAAACTAGCCGTTTTTTCTGAGTAAAAGATGGAGAAAAGCAGGGAGTTGAGGCTAGATGTGGATGTGGTCCATTAGCTCCGGTTCAAGGTGCTGTTACAGTGTAAGCTAAGATTAGTCAGACAGGGGTCACTGCTTCCACTTTATACCTCTCTTTCACCTGCCTTCTCTCTGCCTTCTTTTGTATTTTTCTTTCATTGTGATTTTCTTCGACTATTTCTTCATCTTTTCCTGCCCCCCATCTGTCTTTGCCTATGTTCTTCAGACTGTTTTCTTTTTTCACTTCGGTCCCTTCTTACATTTGCCCACTTCATTCTCTTCTTCTTTTTCACACCACCACATTTGTCTTTTTCATGATGCCTCCCCATATGTGTCGTTTTCATTTGACTTTTCTTGACTTTCTTCCTTTTACTCTAGTCTGTACCCATTATGTTTCACCACATCCTCAAGCTGTCTATATTATTTGGTATATACAACACTGAAGCAACAATTACATTTATTCATCAAAAGCAGCAAGGACTGGTATGCTGACCATGGCACCAATGCTGGGCCCTCACATACACACACAGTATTCAAAATTAGTTTGTTTTGCAACACCAAGAAGAAATAAAGTTTATTTCATTGCTTATACAAAGGCATTTTAAAGTGATTTAAATAATGCATTAAAGGCATAAAGAGAAAAACAAAAAAACAGCATTAAAATATTAAATTAGATTAGATCACATTAAATGAAAATAACACCAGCACACCAGATTTGGCTTTCAGAATGCCTTTAGTCCTGCCTTAAATGCTCCTATAGCCATTTTGAACTTTATTGTATTCAGTGGACGATATTCTTACGACACCGGTGAAATATCAACAACAGGTGCAACAGATAAGCTACACAGAGGAATCAGAAATATGTCAGACCATTGCCTCATGATGATGACACTTACAGAAACCCAGCTGTTCTCGATTCCTTCTGCCAGTTCCTTTTTGCCCTTCGACAACCAACAAGTTCTGTTGAGAAGAACACGTCGCCTAAATTAGATTCTTGTGTTGCGGCATCTGATTGTTCAGTGTTTTTATCTGCAGCTGCTTGGATCCTTTTAGAGCAGGAATTGTGGCCAGTGAACTAATCCATGAACCACATTTTGCTTGTGAAAAATACAGTGAAGTTCCATATTTCTTTAAAGGACTTTTTTAATGTTTTTGTATTGGAATGTAGTTTCTTTTATGCCACCATCCCTCGCAGTATGCTCTTCAGCAGTAATTCTGGTTAATCCTCCCCTTTGTGGAAAGAGGTCAAATTACTAATTAATTTATACTGTGTGAGTTTATTAACAATGAGCTCAATTTGGAGCTGCTGGAAGTGCCACAAAGACAATATTAAAGACAGCAGCACAGTTTGAGATTGAGTTAGGTCAATCCTTTTGCAGCTTGGTTGATTAATTTGGAATTTCATTAAATCCCCATTAAACTGTTGGTTAATGACTGCACACCATTGGAATTCGGGTTATGCTTCACATTTCCAAATGGTGATCTCATATGAAATATTTGGGAATTAAGTTTAATATCATTACTTAACAAATGCTGAGTCTGTCTGCTGGCATCTCCGTCAGTTGTCTAGAGATGAAATGATGGTGGCCAACATGGAGGGGATTATAGCATGGCTGATTGCAGATCAGTTTCAGCTCTTTAATCTGTGTCTGGGATGAACAGAGATGCTGACTGAGTACATGGCAGAGCAACACACACACAAATACGCAGGCGGGCAGACAGGAAACATCAAATCTGATTTATAGATTTATCTTCTCAGCCAGCACCCTACCATGCTCCTGTGTTTCAGCAGCTTGGGTGATGGATAGAATACATAAAATAATCCTTCCTGTGTGCACATCTGAGTATGAATGGGTTAGTTAGAGTGTACAAGTGTGTGTGCTTTCGTGTGCATATACCTGTGTCCATGTACGTTAGTCTGTGCGAGTCTCTCAGGGTGTTGTTTAGGGAATGCATAATTAGACGACATCCACTCGCACATGCACACACATACACACGTACGTAGTGCAGCAGAAGTATTTGCTTTTTTACTAAGGAGGCAGAAAACTGTGCGATCGATTGAATGTGAAAGCAGAGGAGAGGCGAGTGCTCTTTGGCACTCTGAAGGGCACGGTGCAAAGTGCTGCCCTTAAAGCTCAGTGTGGGGTCTGATTCTTTGGCTAGATGTGAAGCTAGTGCAGCCTGTTGTCAAGTCCTTCGGGTCCCTTGCTGTCATTGGCATAGACAGTTTAAGTTTGTAGTTTTCCTTTCATGGCATTCATCCCATTAGTTGCTCTGTAGCAGTCAATCAATAATCTTATATGTGTACAGAATACTTGGACTTTTACTGTGTTCACGATCTTTAGTATTTTGTCAAAAATTCACACGCACTCAGTCCTTCATTTATTCATTAAATCACCAAAGTTTAACTTGTTAATTATTCTTTGATTTTATCAGATGACAATCGAAAAAACAACTTCATAGTGACAGAAATGTTGTGATTGAGTTTTTCATTTTGTTGCAGGACAAAAGCTTAATTTCTGAATCATTTCTCACTTTTGTTCAAATGTGGTGAGTTTTTTGTTTGAATGGTGCATTGATCAGTCAAATTAATCAGTCTTGGTGCTTTACGCAAACATGCACAAAACTAAGCTTACTGTGGATTCTGAATAGAAAAAGACCTTTCACTCTAAGTCTCTCCCTCAATGTCAGTTTAATGAGAGACAGTATTCTATGCAAAATGCAAACAAAGCAACAGGAAAAAGAAACTGAAATTGCCATTTGCCATGCATAAACAAGAAACAGACTGTTTATTTTAACAGACTGGAAAAATAGCTTCATTAAAGATCAGAACTTCCAAAAAACTTAAAATTAAACAACTGCCTGCTGGGATTCAGTTTGATGATTTAAAGTGCCAGTTAGTGACTTAAAAAGTGTAATGTAAGTATAGCCATGCTACTAGATAATTTGGATGAAAGCGTTTCAATAAAAGCATTAAATGTCACACATCAGATCAAAGTCACTAGATAACGAAAAGAGTTTTGATTCTGTCAGTCGATTAAACGAGCACAGATGTGCAATAGCTGCCTCCAGCAGCTAATGCCTCCCACAAGAGTCTGTAGTCTACGACAAACTGTTGATGTGTTATGGGAGTGGGTGGGGCTAAAGTTGAGGGTCAAGAAAAGCCATGACCCATGAAAATGTGTTTGCGTGTTTCTACAAAATTTGGCCATGTTGCATGTAATGGGCCCTTTTGTCACGGGCCGCTCCCACTGCCACGTCTCTTTGTTGCCAGTCGGCCCAAACAGTTCTTTGGCATCTCGTGCAAGTCTGTGAATCCATTTGGAAGTTATGTACCTTTTTGCAGTAGGCCCCTCCCTTTGCCAAGCCCCCTTTTTTGCCTTTCAGCAAAAACTGTGGCCACCAAAGAGTGGGGAATTTTTTTGACCGACCGACAGAGTAGCCTAGAGCCACTGGTGGCAGCAAATAAAAAAAAATCAATGTCTGTGTCCAACAGTTTAACCAAACCAGAAATGTTAAGTAAGCATAGAATTGAATTGTCCTCTGCCCTGCCTGCTTTTCTTTCTGTCATTTTTTGGGATTGCTCACTTACACCTCTCTCCTTTATGTACTGTGTCAGGACATAAACCAAGAAACACACAGAGACACACACAGCGTTTGCGGGCCGCTCTTTTTTCCGACATGATGGGGGCATGGGGAAGAGGAACAGAGGACAAGGGCACTAGAAGTGTTGTGTTTAGTCAGCAGAGTGTGTCAGCCAGCTAATGGACAGACAGGCCGCAGACTCTCCCTGAACGGGATCCAAAACCATTAGCAACTTGCACACTTCAAAGGGTGGTAATGGGTGATCCTGTGAAAACACCCAAATGTGAGTGCGCGCGTGTGTGTCTTATTTATCCTTTTGCATGCTTGTTTGTGCATGTGAGTTTCAGAGCATTAATAACTCTACTTCCTCATGAAGACATGTTGATGTAGACACGAAATGCTGAAAATGACAGTGTGTTTTTCACCTGAAAACTTGTATGATATTTTATTGATTAGCCTACATGATGTTAAACTGTAAAGTGTTGCTAAGCGGGGTCAAAGAGGTCCACGGAAATGCAGGGTGATCTTAATGACAAAGAATTAACCTGAATGTAGGCCTTCATGCATCCAAAGTAGTTGTGCACAAAAAAAAGACCCATGTGACCAATGATATTGTTAACTCACCAAATTAACTAAACTAAACAGTAAGTGTACAGATTGAGTGTTTAGTTTTAACCTTTAGATTTGGACAAATTAATAAACACAACAAGCATAGGGAGCCATTGATGCAGATGTTTATTGAGACTGGGATGTCCGCATGGCTGAGTCATTGCCCTCACAGTTTTGTGTTGATTTTGTTATGTCTACTTTAAAATACTAAAATCTCGCCTCTGACAAATACTCCAATATTATGCTGCAAGAAAAAAAACCCTAACATTTAAACTAAAAAAAAAAAAAAAATGAACTGAAACTGAACATTTTTGAATGATAAAAACTAATGTGTAATAAGCAAACCTGCTCTGAAAATTGACACTAAACTGAATTAAAAACAAAAATTAAAAATAAAGTGAAATTTAATGAAAAATGAAAATCTATAATAAGCCCGCTTGTCAGTACACTGAGTTATGTCGTCATCTGCTAATTGATTTTTTTTTTTTTTAGTAATTGAACACCTGCAAAACTAATGACATTCTAATAAGGAACACCCCAGCTGTTCTTGGTGTTTGGTGCCAGTCAGCAAAAGTAAGCAGATGAGACTGTTACAGCGAGAGCCCACAGAAAGTATTTCAGCCACATTATTCTCACACTCTTCTCAGAGAAAAGCTACACTTCAGTTTCAGTCAGTCCAGTCTGGACAGTGCATCCGCTTCCTTTTGTTTTACATGTGTTACTACAAAGTTTGTGCACTGGAGTTTGAAAGCTGCCATGCTGCTGGTTGGCCTTTACTCCCTGCTGTGCCTGAACGCATCCCGTATCCACACATACTGAGGACTGAACCTGCTGCTCCTCTTTTTCTACACCTGCCATGTAGTCGTGCTGGTAGTCTTCATAGTGAGAAAATACTGATCATTTCATGACCCTTGACTTGTGCACTATGTACTGTAAGCATTTTGTCTAAATTGGGTACATTTTTCTCTTTTATTGTACATTTTATTTATTTGCTTTGTCAGCAGGGTGCTGACTCTTTCATTTGTTTCTAATGCTAATCTTGAGGTCAAGGCCCCTGAAAAGCTGTTGAACTGACCAAAACAGAGTTGTAAACAGTGTTTATTTAAGTCTGTGTTGGCTTTTTGTATTAAATGTTGGATTTCTTGAATGTCATGTAACAGGTACAGCACAGAAGGTCACTGTCTGCTGTGTCCTGTAAACTCTTAAGCTGGTATTGCACGCTGTGTTGGTGCCATGGAGTCTTGGCTGGTGTGTTTGAGGTATCTGAAAAAAATACTCAAGTGGCATTCACTGGATTCCAAAAACAAACATGCATTTCAATACAGTGCATAACAATGTCTTTACCTCGTCTTATTTCTTCAGTCTTCATTTCTTTGACCTTATCTTGCTTTCCTTAAAGATTTTACAATTCTGTTTGCTGTTTGACATCTAAGTGAACGAGCTTCAATCAGTGAACCACACTATCAGAAGCGATGTCTGATGTAGGCATTTGTATAGAGTGACCGACTGCAGCTTATCCTCTACTGTGGTTACATTCAGCAAATTTGACTCTCAGTCGGTCTACTTACACTTATCAGATGCTTTTATCCAAAATGGCTTACAAGTACATCACCATAATCACAGCAAGATGATAATGCTACAGTGGGCATGAGAATAATTCTAAAGTGCACTTCCCCTTTCCAGCAACAGCTCTCACAGTGCTTGTGAGCAAGGCACTTAACCTCTAAATTCTTCAGTAGATTCGTTAAGTGACAACCAGACTGACTATAAAGATCAGCTGTTAGACACATTTGTCTTTCACTCAGTTCCCCTGCAGCTGCTTCTCTCTATTGTTACTGCAATTTTTTTCAGCCACCATGTTTAATAAATAAGCACCAGTTTTTCCTCAACTGGACTGACTGTCCAAATTGTAGATTGTTAATAAATGTCACATAAAGAGCAGTGTAATCAGTCAACACTGTAACAAATCACATTACGGTCACAGAAATAATGTGATTTAATTACACGTTGTAAAGGTTGAATGTAATATTTTTGTCTGGCTTTGATGTTCTTAGCTGTTGAGGAAATGGCTGAGAAAAATGCCATCCCACTCCATCATTCACATCCAGCTCTTTGTACTGTGCTTTTAATGAGCTTTCTTGCAGATAGCTTAATGTGCATTGTTTGGAACATATTTATTATTGTAATGTGAAAAAAAAAGAAAAGAAAACGTCAAGGAGTGTTAGTAATGTCAGTTAGAGCTAAGAGGCAAGTATGAGCCCATTCCGGACATAAATTTTGAACATCAACTCCACGAACATTTTGCAGAATTTCAAATTACCTCTTGAATGATTGTCATTGTCAGATAAAAGTATTATATCTGCAAAATGTCAGTTTTTCAGCAATTCTAAAAACCTCTTAAAACTTGAAACATTATCTAGTTGTGTAACTCATTAGTCATATTTTGGTGTTGATGTACCAGCACATTTCCTGCTTGAGCTCTTTTTTGTCTTTTCACTGTGATAAAGATATTCTTTACTTAAGCAAGAATGCTTATTCTTCACTGCTGCCAGTACAAAAGTGTTACTTATTGTCATTGCACTGACAAATTGTCGCTTTATCTGAGGCCACAGTGGGAAATATCTGCACTCGATTCTGTCGCAAAACATGTTTTAAACATAAATTATGCTGCTAAAGAACAGATTACAGGAGCTTTACAATGCAAAACAAATGTGCTTGATTGTGGCTCACTTGACAGACTTATTTAGAAAATACCCAAGAGGGATCATCTGAATGTGTACTCCACAATAGTGATAAACAAAATACAATACAGCAGCAGTATACAGTATGTACTGTACTATATGTAAAGGGAATAGGTGAATAGTGATTGTCTGTCTGGTCTCTTATCATCTTATTTGAAACAAAAAGATAACAGTGAACTGGGTTTAAAACTTCTCCGAGATCTAAATATTCAAGTCAATTCACTGTTTTATAATCTTTGAATTTGTGGGATACCTTATTTAGGTTTGTAGATGTTAGTTATTTAGACTGGTAGCATCGTGATGGTGGAACTTTATAAACTTCATGGGGTCACACATAAAGGGGTTTTCCCCCTGACTGCATTATTATGCACTTTAATTAAACAGAGTGTTTTGGGATAGACCCTTGGTCAGCTGTGTTCTGTCACATTTGGTCTGTTGTTTATTGAGCACCTAGTTGGCCGGTAAAATAGAGACAGCACAGTTTCACTTAGAG
>JAPZDX010000013.1:13426587-13437018 GCA_029783625.1 Naso annulatus | reverse complement strand
CTGAAGGCTTGCAGTATTGTATGTCTAAGATGCACAGATGCTATAGCATGCCCTCTTTTTACTGAATACAATGAATCCTAATTGAGCGTGGGGCACTGGGAGTTCAGCGGTGTTTGGAAATTATATCACTGTGAATTAGAGACAGATCCCAATTAAATTTTTATTTCTTGAAATTTCGACAAATTGAAAAACATTACATTTCATTTGGATAGTCTGCTTTTCACATGCTGTTCAGACACGACAATTTACAGAATTGCACACCTCAGAGAACATTCATCATACAGGCAATTACGATGACATGTCTCCCATACTAGTGGGAGTCTATGTGGTAACCTGAAGCCAAGGACAACAGCTGTTCAAATATGACACACAACTTGGTTGATTTCTTCATAAAAATAAACTGTAGCCTGTTGCTGAAATTAAGCAATTTGCAGCAAAAGCAAAAGAACAAACAAAAACAATTTGGCATGTGCAGCACCTTTTATTTTTCCTAATGGCAATAGTGAACAAAATCTACACTAGGTTTGGGCTTTTGAATGAAAAAAGGGTATCTGTGATTGTAATAAATTGTGAACAAATTTTGTTTATTTTGCTTGTTTGATGGTTTGCTCTAAGGAACATGTGAGAGATGCAGCTAGTTAACCAAGTAACAGAGGCCAGCAACAGCAGAGGGAGGTGATGGGAAAAACAATGTATCGAGAAATAATACTTTCATTTTTACCTGCAGTTAAGGTAGATAAGGTAGTTTTCATTCTGTGGGAGAGGGAAATGTGAAGGTGTACAACTGTATTTTTCTGTTAAATAAGAAAAAAATAGGTGTATAATTAGGATTATTCTGTTTCTTTTCCTTTCTCTAGTTTATTCTGTTCAGTTATTAGACCGAAGCAAGCTACCTGTGGAACATTGCAAATTTGCTGCTCGTACACATTTTCTGGCTAAAACTACACCTGCACCACTCATAAACTTGCTCTTTCCCTCCTTCTCCGTGTTGCTCATTTTGCATCCCAGCTCCAACTAACCCAATGAGAAGTCTCAATGTCTCATAATTCCCCACTCAAATGCCCTCCTACAGAGCACGGTGTCAGGATCTGCTTCAGTATTGGAGTATGTGCCAAAACTTCACAAAGTTATAATGTTCCCATCATGTTACCTGGTAAAAGTCTCTTCTCATTGAACTCTCTGTGGCTCTTTCTTGGGGCTGGGTGTTGAAGTTCGATACTTTTTAGGTACCGGCCAAAATGCCTCCATACTGTCAAGTATCAAAAAAATATTTTGTTGTTCGGTAGCGAATCTCAATACCTAAAAGGTTATTTACATCAACATCATGCAGCATGCCTGATGTGCCAAGACCTTAAAGTGCTGGTGATTGGCTGCATCAAGGCTTTGTGGAAAAACACAAGGTTGCTATGGGTTATGCTCAGAGGTGGGGCTCATCACATCAGTTTACATTGTTAGTCTGCTTGAATGTGTAACATTACTCACATCACTAAGCCGATGCTAGCGCCCCTCGCCTGCTGTCACTTGCTCACTGTTAATCATCCTCGTTGCACGGGTTTTCCACAAATTAATGTTGTCATGATAATCCACCATTGTTACGATGTCCGCTCCTAGCTTGTCCATCAGATCCTTTTCAGTTTCCTTTAGTAACAAACTTGAACAAACACATGGCATTGTGATGTTTACTTCTCTTTTGATAGAAACTTTTTTTTTTCTTCTACCATTTACAACTCATGTTTTGTTGACTATAACTCTGGACTGTGCCTTCCTGCCACCTTGTGGTGTAACTAAGTCACTGAATTATTAAATGAATTCCCATTTGAATTACTGTGTCAGTGGACTAAAGATACAACACAGCCAGTTTGATAACTGCTTTTATAAAGTTTTATTTATTGATATTATGTTAAGAAACAAGTTCAACTTAAAGCTATATTGATTTTTTTAAGTTGAAGTAGAAAATGTCAAAGTGCTAAAACATAAAACTAAAGAACTGAAAACAAGTTAAACCATGCTGTGTTGACTAGTTTTAACTTTTTGCCTCATGAAACTGCTTTGAGTCTGTAAAAATGTCAAGGAGCTGAAAAATAAAGCTAAAGTCTTTTTTTTACTGTGTGGTGTAATCTTGTTAAAACGGGTTTCATAAAATTTGTACTGAAAAAAAGTGACATTTGGGAACTGTTACCAAAGTCTAAGTGCGAGTATCAATATTGAAAATCTTTTTAACGATACCAGCCCTACTCTTTCTCTTCTACTTCCTCTTTTGACATGCATTGACATCCCTAACATGGCTCCTATCTTCAACCATCTGACAGGCAGGCAACACCCATCAATATGGTGCCCATCTTGCCTAGATTGATTCATAGTTATGGGACTTTTACAAGGTGGGCCTTATCTTGTGATCTGTGAAAGGTAATGATGTCGAGCAACGTGTTCAGTGTGTTGCTACAGGCATGGCAAGCTCTCAGAGATTCAGTTATTTTCAAGGTGAAGGAGATTACGTGCATTGTGCCTGTCTGTCAGTCAGTGACCGGTCAGAGGAGAACTGCATTGTCAACTTGAATTAAAAATGCTTTTTTTGTACGGGGATATCAGAGATACTGCAGCAGCTCTACATACCTGAAATGCCAATAAAAAATAACAGCACTCTAGTGGTGATCATTTTAGTATGCCGTTTTGTTTTCCCCTAAAACACACTGTCCAGATTATAAGATGACTTTCAAGTATTGGCTGTTTGGATAGATATGTCACGGAGGATCAAGATTTTCTGAGAATTAGCATATACATGCATAGAGCTCATTTAATGCTGTACAGTGCAGTGGTTACAGAGATATGTCTACAAGAGCCACAAAACTGTAGAACAAGATAAGCAGATCTTCAAATGGTCAGAATGATTGATTGATAGACAGCTTTCTGATAATGCCTTGTAAACATCAGCATGGACATGCCCCCGTGTTTTCACCCACACATAAATTCATTCTCATACGGCACACACAAACACAAACATACACACTGGCATACAAAATATGATTGTGATCAATGGGTAATAATGAAAGACCTTTTCTTAAATGTCAAAAATTAAATCCAGTTTCGACATAAAGATGGGACGAATATCGAGGTTCAGAATTTTCAGCAAACACTTTAAATGGATTTGAAAAGACCTTTAAGCACCAAAGCTATTTCCAATATCTGACATCTAAATTGTGAAAAGACGAAAAAGGTGAATGCATTTAGATTCAAGAGCAGGTTTGATAAGACCAAAAGAGTTTTCCTTCAATATAATATTATACTGTAAACGCTGGTCGTGCTCTGACATACCTCTTGAGAGAAAATATCCTCAAGTGCTCTAACAGCAAAGTTACTTTGTGCAACAGTTTTTTGTTTTTTTCTTTTTTAATAGTTTTAAAAAAGTAAAATACAGATACAGACCTTTAGTGCTTACTTTTCAAACTATTGTAGAAGTCTTCTTAACTCCTATTTACTTGTACCAATAACTATTTAAGTTAATAGGCTATTTTCAACTTTCCAACTTTCACCTTTAACGCTGGCAGGAACTGATATCATGTGTTGGCGTTCACCCTGAAGATCTGTAAATTTCACTTGGTTGCGGCATCATCAATTTCAGGGGTTTGATTCTGGACCCACTTTGATAATGTATGTCCTCATGCAGCTGTTATGTCAAGCAACTGTAGCAGTAAGTTGCGTCTCCCTGCTGCTGAAATCCCTTGAATTGTCTTCTGTCCTCTCACTGAGTCACGTCAGCTGAAGGCCAGTGACATCACAGTATTCATGAGCCTGTTTCACTTTACACCTCTTTGAATATTGTGTTTGTGTGCATTGAGCTGTATACAGCACACTCTTGCGGGTATTGACATAACCCATGGCCTGATGGCGCTAGTCCAGCTAAAGTTTATGCAGGCCAAGTTGATTTGCTGGCCATTAGCCCCTTTGGGCCAGTTACTAAAAGACTGTTTTTCTGAGTAGAATGGAGTGGATGGTGGATCCCATTTATCATGAGTTGGAGTCCAGAACTACTGTTAATCTGCTCATACAGCAAACACAAAAACATGACTGTCATGAGTTTAACCTCAGCAGTCTGGCCACATGATGAGACACCTTGCTGAGTTTATGAGGTCCAGCCAACCATGTAGCTAGCTTTCAGCTAAACAACCACAGTAACTTCAGAGGCTGTTTAAAGGTCATCAAATGATGATGAGCTAGCTTCTTCATAAACACATTATGTTATGACTCTCACTGTTTTATATGTAATTACGTAACTGCTATTAAAGATCATTTAATTATGAGGAAAAATTAGAAATTATTTTCATGTGTTTATCTGCCAGGCTAATGAAATTATAATACAAGCCACTAATACGTTTTCCCACTGGCCAAGAATGCCAGTGGGTAAATTATGTCATGTTGGACACTGCTATGTAGTGTGAACTTGAAAGTGAAGCTACCTCTCCTATAAACATGTGTCTGGGCGAATGAGAGTTGGAGGCCCCATGGGAAAGAGTTCTATCTTTGCTTACTGCCTCTGGCAAAGCACAGTACAATACACACACATCATAGAAAACACATAAAAACATATATAATGACAAAAATACATTCAAGGAAAAAGTCCACATCTGCTTCAGCCTCCTCAAAGATATTTGTGGCCCATCGTTGCCTGCATGCATTTGCGAAGTGTTGTCAGATTTAAAGCAAGCACTGGCTCTGAACCCCATAAACTTGGAAAAGTAAGAAGTGCCATTTTATTTCAGCAAGTCTTTAAAAGACCAAATGTGGATTTGTATAGCAGTTGCGTATTTACAGCTGTCTGTGCCATGTAAGGGTATCTAAAGAAAGTTTTTGTGTATTCCTCCCATCTCCCTCACAGAAGATTTATGTGTGCAGTGTTAGTTGTCAGACTCACCGGAATGGTAAAACTTGATGTAACAGCCTTTGGCATGGCACTCCATTTTAATTTCCTCAGATTAACAAGTGCATTTTTGCTTAATGTGTTTATTGAGACAGTAAGTGTGAATTATGACTATGACTGTGAATTGTTCCATCTGTTGTAATAGTACGCTATACTGTGAGCACAGAATGGTAGTTTTTTGATTAGCTACTAGAAAAGTGGAAAAACAGCAAAGCTAGCCATCTGAAGTGTTTATGAGGGAAATACATTATCTGCCTCTGTTTCATTGTGTTTGCATTCCTGTTTTGTCTTTGGTGGCCGACAGCTATACAGTACTTCACAGTGGCGTATGATAGTGTTACTCAGAGGGTTTGTCCTGCCCACTTCATTTACCCAGCTTCATTCTGGCACCATGTCATGCCAAAAACACAAACCACTTATCTCCTCAGCAGGACCAGCTCATGATTAATGGCAAGATATGTTTAATGTTTTGATTGTCTCTTCATAATGTAGAGTACAATATAGAGCCTTTAAAAAACCTGGCAAGAGAGAGGGAATAAGATGTTACAGAATTCTGGTTTTAGATTTAAACTGCAGAGTGGAGCTCTGTAGCTCAAGTTTCAGAATGCCTTTGGAACTATTATAAATATAATGTCAACTGTAAAACCTCTGGCCATGATCCTTACAGCATTTTTCTGTGGCCAAGCACAGGTTTGAGCATTGCTAGCAGTGATGAAAAAAACATTTCAGCAAGCGCGGTATGTGATGAAATTTAAGTTGCATCAGTGTTTGCTAGTGCAAAGTGGAAACTAAGAACACAAATGCACACAAGCAATTTAACAAGTAACTCAGACTCAGTTTGCAGCTGTAGTGGCAAATAGTCAGCGTGCTTCACTCCTGACACTGCTAATTTGTGATATAATATGGCAATACAGTAACTAGACAAGGTAAATTGAGACATGATAAGCTTGAAGCTTGCAGAGCACTGCTTGAGGGGAATGTGCGCCTGACATAATCTAGTTGTACAAGAACAACTTTTGAGAAAGGGGTAATATAGTGATGGCAATATTTATTAAATCTATAGCCCACTTTTGCACTCCAGGGACTTCAGGCAGAGGAAAACATCACACAATCTGTGTGATGTAATTTACATCTAATAAAACAACTTAGATAAACTAAACCATGAGTAATTTTGGAGCAACCTTGCCCCACAGTGCTGATGCGGTCAGTCTCATGGGGCTCGACTTAACTTGTCTCACACAACTGGACTCAACTCCATGGTTGGTTTCACCTGCTTAGCTGAGGCTGTTCTTAAGGACGAACAGTGGAGAGGATGGAAGAGAGTGCGGTTTTTCAGAGCATATCTGGAGCGGCATACATAATTATAGGGGGCAAAATAGTAGAAAAACAATTTATTTTGCAATATGTGAGTAACTAATGTCAATATACCTTTCATACAGGGAGCTTAGACTCAGGTAGAGGAGTTGCTCACCATTAACATTTAGATTATTTTGTAAAAACAGGCTTATAAAAGGCTTTCTAAAAAGATTTCTCAATTTTATATCAATTAAACACAAACAAAAAAACAAACAAACAAAAAAGGACATCAGAATGTCCAAAATGAACTTGTCTCGTGTTATGCCAACTAAATTAAATATGATCTTTTTAATTAAGGTTTCAACCTCTTAACAATATTTTCAAGAGACAAGGCCTAGCCAAAATGTCCTCGTACTGAAAACTGAAAATAGTCCAGACAGTGTGGCCTTGTCTTCTTGAAATTACATTTGCATACAAATAATATCCAAAAGCAAATATTTTCATTAACATAATGTTGTTAATTATCATATCTGGCAATTTTCGCACTTGTTGATATTGGCTGTATTACAAGTTGTTACCTGGCAATTTACTTCATTTAGTTCTTTGTCAAAACCATTTTTGCAATAAATTTTGCATAGCAAGTAACTACAGAATTATCTAACTTTTTGTGATTATGTTCGCCCCTGGCAACGCTTGGTAAAGGTCAGGGGAAGAACATGGCCTGTTTTTGTACAGAAAAAGTACAAGAACAAGACATTCCGATCTTTGCATGAGCTTAACCAACATGCTTTTGTTGCCTAAACTTAACCACAGGCAGAAGTCTGGACGCTAACCTTGGATTTTTCTTTTAAAGTCCCGTACTTTGTATGTTCTCTAACCACCCTGACCAACCTCCTGCAGCTCCAGCACAGACAAAAATGCAATGTTTGATTGACTCAAAGAAATATTGTCTCTAAACATAATCCAGGTCGTAATTATCAATGCAGAATAGTTGTGTATGAACCTAATTTCCAGGTAACAGGGTTTCACAAAGGTAGAGGTACAAAAGCATGAACAGGCAAAAAACCTAGAGCAGAAGTAGCACAACCATTACCATAATACACAAATAGAATGGATTCATATATTGAATTATTATACCCTTGTGTTTCATCCCAGCTCTGGCAATTTCAGGCTTTACTCCCACTGCAATTGAACAGGCAAAAATTCAGATTTATTACATCTCCTGATCGTATCATTATAAATCCCACTTTTATAGCATTTCATTCAAATTTTATGGACTGTCGTGACTGTGACTCATTTGGCCATAAATTCAGCACTCAAATTCTCTTATTGTCACTGCAGAAGTGTCTCTACAGACTTTTTTGTTTGTTCCTTTGCTTCCCTCCTTGTGTCAAGCCCTCTCTCTCCCTTTTTTTTTTTTTTTTTTTTTTTGGTGTGTATCCTCATCAAGAGTGTGATTTGTTTCAGTCGTTAGTGTCCAAGTGTTCCCGGGAATTGAAGTGTGAACATGTCCCCTGTGCGTAGAGTCCACTATGCATTTTTTGTGAAAAACAAAAAATGGGCAAAAGTGTGACTGAGCTCTTAACACTTGCACAGATGCACTGTTTTCCTACAAATTACTCTGTAAAAGTGACACGTAATTAGCTGTCTTTGAGAGGGCTGAGACTCTGAGGGAGCAAGATGAAGGGATAGAAAATGAAAGAGAGTGTGACTGATTATGAGCATGAGGAGGAAAGAGGAAAGGGTCTTTCAGCTGACACAATCCCTCTCTATTCATCTACTTCTATGAATTTTTCAGTCTTTTACTTATAAGATTTTTCTTTCTTATCAATCTCTCGAGTTCACCTTTTTCCTGCTCTTTCTTTTCAGTGTACTATTTCCTTTTCTACATTTTTGTACATCACACACCTCTTGTGAGACTCTTTGTCTTTTTACTTCTGTACTCCTGCTCTTTTCTCTCCCTGTCAGAAAGTATGTTAAGTGATCTCTTTCAGGCTTAGTGACCTATATGCTTACTGCCCTAATGCCGTACCAAGTTATATTGGAGACATCTGGCCTTACAGTCATGAACACACATGAAGAAAAAAAAGAGAATAGAACAGCTGCAAAGAGTTGCAATTGAAGGAAGAAAGGATTCTTGTGTCAATCCTGTATCAAAACATATTTTAAACGTATATGACATCCTTTCTTTGTATTTTATGCAACCGTTGTAGTCTCTGGTCATTCCGCTTTAAAAGGAGTGTGCTAAAATGCTGCCCTTAAGCAAACCATGACTGAATAAATTGAAAAAAAATAAAGGAAAGATAATAATGAACAATAACATTAGAGGTTTTTAGTCTGCAATTTATGCAAAGCACTCTTTTCTCCTGACAAATTAGAGTAGAAAATCCTTCCTCCTCCCGAAAATGAATAAGTACTCACTGCTTTGCATATATTTCTAACAAGAACATCAACACAAGTGTGTTTTCAATTGTTGTCACATTTTAAAAGGAAATCAAGGGAAGAGAATGATTTTATGCTTTTTAAGCCCTGTATGTAGTCTCTAAAAAACACTTTCAGTTTACCCCCCACAGAGTAATACTTACATGTTGCCAGGATGCTGAGTAAATATGGCTTTTCCTTCACAGTGGCAGCCACTGTAGCAAAGTGCTACTCTTTCCCAAAGGTGCAGGGCGAACACATCTGGCTCACTAGAAATATTTTCTTTTGCTAGATAGACAAACATTTCATCTCCCGTATTGGAGAGCAGCCTTTAATCCAACGACTCCTTCACAGATGGTTGCTGCATCTCCTCTTTTATTCTTATTGATGTTATCTTTTTCTCTTCAATCATCTTTCCGAACCAACTGTAATATCTCTCTTTTCACATTCCTCTGCTATTTATTTCACTCCCAAACAAATTAACACATAGTCAAATCTAATGATGGGGATTCAAAGCACAAATGGCCTGGATTCTGTTTTGCATATGGTCAGGAAACTGCCTGAAACCTGTGGAGCCATTATTGATGCAAATGAGATAATAGTATTATGCTAATGACTGTTTATTAGATTACCTTGTAATATTTGTTTAATTGGCTCTCAGATAAACCCTTAACCTGTCCTGTTTGGAATCGGAGTCTTATTGGATGATATTTGATATTGGCTAATTAAATCTTGTTTATCCTGAGTGGGAGGCGCTGTTTGAAGTTTACTTGGAGGTCAAGAAGCACACAAACGTCTTTCTCTCCATTTTAAAACATATAAAGACAGGCAACATGCATAGCCTCGAGTACAGTTCAGTTTCAGCTCAAGTGTGGAGGGTTGCACATACAGTACAACTGTTTAAATATGTATAAGTTGGTGTATTTGGATGTGCATTCCAGTGTTTGTATACTGTGTGTGCGTGTGTGTGTGTGAGTGTGTGTGTGAATTACCACCTCTCCTCATTAAAGGTGAACTGAGGCGAGGCCTGGCCGTTTGTTGGCCTGGTAATTGATGCGCACAGCTCAGTGGGATACAAGGTTTAATTCCTCAGCGTTAACGAACAATAAATCACACATACACTCACGGACGTAAACTCACACAAACACACCGTGAAGGAGACATAAATCAAAGACTAAGGGCCTGCCACTGCCTACCTTACTGCAATGACAATATCATACCACCTCTCCATCCCTCTGTTTTTCTTACCCAGTCTGTCTTTCGATCCCTGTTAATCCCTCTCTACCTGTGACTGCAGTGACACTATCTGTGTACCGTCTCCTCTCTCTTCCCCTCAGTTCAATTCTACTTTGACTGCAATTACAATATCACGGCGCTGCTTGCTCTCCAGCACGCTGTCTGACTCCCTCTCTCCCCCTCAATCCCTCTCAAGCTCTCTCTGAACAACAGATGGTCACCTCATCCCTCCCACAGATAGAGGGATAGAGAGAAAGAGAGAGAGATAGAGAGAGGGCTGATGGGGGAGGTAGGATAGAAAGTGGAGCAATCGACTTAATGTTTGTTTGAGAGAGAGAGAGATGTAGAGAGAGTTAGAGAAATGCTGGCGTCTTAAGAGGCCATATACATAAACACAGAAAACAGACAACAAACACTAAAGCCTTGCAGGATTCTAGATTAAATCACACGTACACACGAACAGACACCAGGCATCCAAAGAGGTTCAGAATCTCTCTGCACAGATTGCATCCTCATCCCACCTGATGGCACCAGGTCAGCTCCTTTTTTTTTTTTTTTTTTAA
>JAPZDX010000013.1:13381504-13394883 GCA_029783625.1 Naso annulatus | reverse complement strand
TCCACATGGCGTTTGTGCCGAAAGAAACTCGACATAAAATTTCGGCAATCAGAGATGACTACATCGGAATTTGACCTAACCAGTGAAGCTTATTACAGTTATTGTGGTAGGACTGAATGATATGCAAAAAACAAATCATATTATTTTTGACAGATATTAGGATTGAAGTATAAGTTACAATATTAGTGGGAATGGTAATTTTTGCTTTTCATTTCCACTGGAAAATGCAGCTGTCATTTCAGCTCCAGCAATTTGGATATTGCAGTCCGCCATATTGAGATTGCTGTATTATTTTAATTCAGCTCAATATTGTTTAATTACAATTGGTTTGCATCATTTTGTATTATTTTGAGTAATGTGTTCTGAATGCCAAGTTGAGGAAGAAAAGTCAAAACATTTAACACCTAAATCAGAGAGGGCACTTGTTAATTGGTCAAGACAAAACAGTCCTTCAGGGTGCTTTTAAAAATGTACGAAAAATATTAACAAAGAAACACATTGAACAAAATTGAAAACCTGAAAAATATCAAAACCAGTCAAGATGCAAAAGGATTGTGTGCAAGAAGTAGCACTGTGTGAAACATTCTGCAAGTTAAGTGAGATCCTTTTACGATGCATGCTTTGCTTCAGCGGCAAATTAAAGCCTCTCACATTTAAAGCTAAAACTGAATCAATTCAAAATAAATGTTTTATTTAGATGAAGAAAAACACATTGTGAATGCAAACAGCAAATCAGTCATTACCATGTGGTTAGGTTTACTCCAGTTGGCATTATTATTTATTTAGATTTAAAAGTTGCATATAATATATATGATGCTAACTGCAGCCACTGTGTTTTATGCACATGTACACTTTGATGTCAAGAAAATTAAATATTTGGAAGCAGCGGCCAGTAAAAGTCACTGTCTAAGTGTCTTGGACAGTTGCCTCAGAAACAGACCAATTTTCTTCAATTTGGACCATTTTCTACCGCCCCAGCTACTCACCTGCTTTGGTGCGGGTGGACATAAACTGAGAAGTGACCATGCACAGACAGAGGAGGGATGCTGGAGAGAAAATGAGTGCGCTTGGAGTGATCATAACTTGGATAGCATACAGTTTAGAGCTGCAGACTGCCTTTAATGGCAGGTTTAAATGAGTGCTCAGTGTCTGAGGTGAGTGTAGCGAGATGCCTCTGTGGGAGAGGGCAGCCAACATTTCTTTGAGTGCATTTAATAGATCTTTGCAAGGTTAAATGGGGCCAGCAGTGTCAGAGTTTGAACCTGGACTAGAGAATATAAAACAACCTCTGTATAACCTGTGTCAGACGCTTGGAAATCTTTTGTAACCTTTCAAGCACATTTAATAGAGTTCTTTGACATTGAAAATTAAATTGGCTGCTTTTCTCGAGCAAACACCTGTCTGGCTGAAAGTTAAGGTGAGAGGTTTTTAAATCATAGTATATTGTTCTGGCCCTTTGTACAATAAATCTAGTGAGGTACAAACTTGAAGTAAAGAACAAATATGTTGGTCAACTACATTCCTGCAGTTTATGCTGAAGCACTCTGATGTGTGGAAGACAAACGTGGACATGAATGCCCAAGACATGTGGAAGTGCCATATGATGATTTATGGTTGAATTGTGGCTAAAGATTTGTAGGTAATGTGTTAGTTTAATGTGATAGTTTGTATTTGTAGCATTTTGTGCTAATTTTATTCTCTCCTTTTTCTTCTGCATGCTCCCTGCTGGCAAACCCTCCACGGTCACGTACAGGTAAGTCTCTTGTTGGTTGTATTGTGCATGTTGATATGAACAGACATGTCTTTTTGTCTTGCTTGCGTGCATATTTACTCTCTTGATGATATAGAATTTTTTGCTTCAAGACCCAAATTTTAAAACATTTTTAACATTGTCAAAGAATGAATCTTTACACTGCCACGTAATGTTGGCTTGTAAATTACAGTTGTATTTTGTTTCTGTGGAGTAAATGAACTGAATACATTGGCACGATTGCTTCTGACGAGCTGAAGTTTAATCTACAATGAATACAGTTTTGATGGCTTTAACTTGATTTTCTTTTGATCTCGCCCTGAGCTACTATTTATGTATGTGCTCAGTGGCACCCTGCCAATGATATCAAGTCTTCATTCACATTCATTCTGCTGCCTGTTTTTAAAAGGCTTCAAGAGGAGGAGATGAAATAACTTATTACTCTTATTGGAATGCTTCGGGTTTTTCACTCCTTTTTTATGAAAGTAGCGTGTCTTTTATGTGCGGGTATGTGTAGGTGTGTGGCAGTTGGTTAATTTCAAGGAAGGTGTTTCTGCTTAGTTTTCCCATGGCTCAATTGTAAGATGTGTAATTAAGCATCAACAGGCTCTCCGGCTCTCTTCTATCAGTTCTGACTCACTTGCTTTTCATGCGTTTTTCTTTCTTTTTCTCCTTTTGTTTTCTTGCCTTCCTTTCATCATTCGTTTGTCACGCTGTTGCTGAGGTTATAGTGGTGCAACCTTGCTTGAGCCAGCCTTTGATGTGAGCACTGGAGAGCATACATTTTATTATCTTCTGCAGTAATTATGAGTTCTACAAGTCCAGCACAATGGATAAAATGGTGTTAAATTGGCATTTCAGATGTGGATTGGCCTTTGTGTGTCTGGATATGGGTTTGTGATTCCTATTGTCTGTCTCCCATTGTCTGTCACAGGTGTTTCAAAGTAAATTGCACAATTCTTTGAAATTTGGCAGAAGAGAGTAAAGCAGATGGCATTAAATAGATTTTTTTTTTTCATAATGGCAGATGTGTGTGAGAGTGTTTACACTTTTTTTGTGTGCTTGTCACATCTGTGCATGTGGAGATGGCATCATTTGCACATATTTCTGTGTACCTGTAAATGTGATGCCAGAGTTGTTTGGCTGTTAATGTACAATCACACAAGTGCAGAATATGTGTTGTCCTGCACGAAACCTTTGGCTTTAATTCAACTTCCACAAGTTATTAATCATATTCATCACCTTGTCTCAGTTTATGTCCACCATGTACCGTGAAACACCTTGAGCTTGTCGTCATCAAGCGCACTTTGATGCCATTATACATTTATGACCACCTTGTGAGGACGTTGCGGGCATCAGCTTGTCAGAAAATGCAGGCAAATGGAGCAGCTTGATGCAGAATCCTGTCACCTTCCCCACCCCTACCCAACCCTCCACTTTAATGAGCCACATTTGCAAGGTGTGAGACGAAAAGGTTCCTAGTCCGTCCACATCAACATGACAGCTATTAGGAGACACCAACAGCTGGTGGAAGGTGGTGTTAAGGATGAGGAGGTGAAAAAGGGAATGACAGACTGAAAGGATGAAGGAAGGGGAGAAAAAAGGGCAAAGGAGAAGAGAAATAGCTGGAGAGACGAGTACAGTTAGGCAGCCAGTAGACAGTAATAGAGATGAGTACTGTGCAGCTGGTGATGGTCATCATGCTCCTTGGGCAACACTCGCCCTTCATTAGATGCCTCTCCCTACTAGGGAATGACAGACTGAAGAAAGGGGAGGAAGGAAAAGTAGGAGTGTGTGAGTGGGAAAAGGTGAGAAGAGGCTAAACATGCTGCAGAGGTGGACACACTCAAGTGGTGCAAAAGGCAGTAGGACCACATACATGAATACATAATGCAACTACAGCTGCGCTTACACCGACATGTTATCATTGCAGCGGTCTCCTCATTAGTTCTGTCATTGGGATGTCTGCTCAAGGCTGTAACTGTCACTAGCAATTTACAGAGTTTACAGAGTACAAGAGACCAAAAAGGGACAAAGAGAGAACGAGATAAAGAGAGGGTAAAATCAAGGTTGAAGAGAAAGATAGAGCTAGCGGGCAGAGAGGACTCGACAATGAGAGGGTATGTTCATCCCGAAGGTCTGTTTCTTTCTTTAATTGAAGTACATAAGAACAAGAACGGAAAGAGGGCAAATAATCAAATAATTGGGGAGAGGCAGGAGATACACTGCCTCAGGTCCTGAGGTAATATTCATTTATCAGGAAACGTTTACCTTAATGTCATGCATTAGCAGAATATACTGTATTGTAAGTACGGCTCTGATAAAACTCATTAATTGGATTATTCTTAAGTTCTAAATTTGTCACACCTCCAAAATATGTCACAAATGTACGACATATTACACTGCGACTCTCATTAACGGGACTGGGAATGTGAAAGAGGATCTCTTGTGTTGTTCTAAGTAAACACATATGCTGATAAATGCGCTATTAGTAAATGAAGGCAGTGTGAAAATATTCAGTTCTGTTAGCCTCTAGTATCCATCTAATATTAGCACTTTACAGACAATGGGTTTTTTCTCCAGGTTAAATCAGACTCCCATACCCATACTACCCTAATATCTAGTATACCAGAAAAGTTTTAGTAGCCTATGTCCTAATACGTAGTATATGAAATGCAGTATGCCAGAAGTGCCAGGATGTTCTACTGCATGCGATCGGATTTTGCACACAATCCACTGAGCAGTGGAAAATAAATAAGTCACATAAGTCAGGGTGTGTCATGCGAAAAATAAAGAAAGTGGAGAGAGCACAAACTTTTGACAGCTGATTTTTCAGAATGACAAGTGCTGCAATGACAGGTGACAGCTCATTTAAGTGTAAATGCTACATAAGTTTTGGGACTCCCTTGTACAGTTAATATATTAATATGGCCTACTACTGCTGCACAAAACCAAGTGGATAATAAGTGCCAATGATAGCTTATTTTTAAACAAATATCACCTTAGAATATAGAAAACGTTCTTGCTCAACTTGTACGCCAAAAGGTCGCACTAAGGCTGCAACGGATATAGGGGCAGCAGAGTCGAAGTTCAAGGCGCACTTTTATGACAGAGTATTACGTCCCCATTGTATACATACTGCATGAAACAGTATGCACTTTGTGAGGGCAGCTCCAGTAGCCTACATACTACAGGCAGAAAGCAAAAATATGCAACTTGGAATGCACCCGTTAAAACAGAGTTTGCCTCGGCATTCAAGCAAGCTAATGTGTCTCTGGGGATTTTCAACTTTCTGGAGTGAAGCTTTCCCGTGTGAGAGGTGTTTCGTTTGCCAGGCTGACTTGATACGAACACGTCTGATTCGTAACCTTCTTCTGCAGTACATAAGTGCACGCATGGCTGTGGTGTTGCATTGTCAGTTATAGTCTTTATTTGTTTTTGGAAAATCCAAATGTCAGTTTTGATTATATGTTAAGACTACTTCAAAAGGGTGATTGAACAAAAAATGAATATGTTCAAGTCAGTATCAGTATTTTGTATTTTGTCTCAAATTTAACAGTTTAAATAACATCAGTCACTCCTTTGGGTTACTGGTAGAAGCAAAATATATTATTCAGCTGCTTAATATGTGAATAGCTTTTTTGAGTTTATTCACACTGTCAGTTGTATCTGTCTTAATCTGTGGCCTGGGTCCATGTTTGTTTTAGTTTTTTATTCTTTTAACACCTTCTACAAAGTGTTAAACAAATAAAGACAACCACGTGAACAAAGTGCTGTGGGAGAACAAGATTTGAACCTCACCCTTGTAACATTGTGCTATGAGAAGCCTTCAAATTAAAACAACTTATGTAAGTATGGAAGTTCATAGAAATAGCCACAGGGAGTAGCTTGGTTTCTGTTTGAACTGATTCATCAAGCCAATAAAAAGTAGAAATTATTAAAGTGAATTTACAGTATCCTGAAAATTAAAGGGTGATCAGGGTTAGAGTGGACTGTTAGGTGAAGAAATAAGATAAGAATAAAGCAGAAATACTAAAAAGATTTAAATAACTGGGAAGGAGTAATTGAACGAGAGTAAGACTGAATGGGAAGGCGTCACTGAAATTTTTGAAAAAGTTGTGATTGCAGCCTTTTTTGTAGAATAAAAATTGACTCTGTATTTTGAACCAGAGTGGAAAATGGGATGGTCATTTTCTCCTTTTTGGAACCACGAGGGAAAGGAGACAAGACTGGAGCCATAACCTGCTGGTGCATTAAACAGAGTGCTCATAGTGCCAAGATACCCAGAAAATCTGTCAGCATAATAGCTACACTGTGTTTGCCATTCATATCAATAGATGCAGAACTTTGCATTGAGTTGTTTTATTGTAATATATATCAGCTTTTTGATGTTTTTTAGATCAGCCTGCCAGTCTGTAAATGAACGTTTCCTGTAAGATAAATTGCCATGTCTCTACTCTCCAGGCTTTACGTAGGGACTAATGGATGGCAGGCCCATTAAACTTCCCGCTAAACTATAAGTTAACATCCTTCAAAACAGACTCTCGAGTCCAGAATGCTCATTAAAATTAAAACTTTTTGTTCAATATTGAAAGTAGATGTAAATAATGAATTCTACATCTTCAGTCTGCTGTGCTGTGGTTGGAGATGAAGACGTGGGACATAAATATTTAAAAAGTACACTGTGTTATGTTTAATTTGCATCAGACGTTTAACTGGATGCATTTGATGTGTCACTTGTTTTCTGTGTGTGAGTGTGTTTGTATGTGTGTTGACATAAATACAACTACAGCTCTTTATGGAGATGGAGACAGTTTATGTTTGTGCTATTAGATCACCTTACATCACATCCCCCTTTCTTAATACCTGTGTTGATCTTAACTATGATTTACCTTTAACTTTAGAGTTTCACATTATCTTTTTAAAGTAAAAAGTCTCTCTTGCCTTTTAGTTGTAAGCAGCATTGCACAGAACTGATACCCCAATCTTTGCAGCAAAAACTCCCTTTAATCTCCTTGAAAATCCACAGTTATGCCTTCTTTATCATTTCATCAGTAAAGTACATGGGCTACTACAGTACAACAGTGTACTTAATGCCGCTGAAGAGTTGGCAGACAAGGTCATCCTTAACGGTTTTACAGCACAGTTCAATGAGGCCACGAAAATAGACATTTTTCCCTGCAGACATTTCGACTTGTCACAGCAGGGAAAGCAAAGGTGTAACTAATAACATTAATTCCATATGAGTGTGCGACTAAGCCGTGGCGCTCAGGCTGCATGCACAATAGCAGAGCCTCAGCATGAGAAAACCTGAATGGAATGCATCCATCACTAATCTTATTAATTACACCTGTGTTCTTCCGTCTTTGACATTTTCACATTTTCGCCATGACAAAGGTCCATAGAAACCTCAGGTAGCTCTAAAACATGTCAGTTTTAATAAGCAGTCTTTTATATGAAGTTATTAAACATTGAAAGTTATAAGCCCAGTAATCCATTACCAGCTTGTTTTGCAATGCAAAGTTACGTGTAGTTCAACCTTCAGTTTGTCCTCAACACTTGCCTCTCTTTGTCATGTAGATTGCGGTGCAGTTCTAAATCCAGCGCAGTGAGGTTTATTTTGCAATTAAAAGAACAGCTTTGCAGGCTTGTATTTCTTGGCCCCATAAACTCTATTTCAGAACTGTGTCCTTTAAGGTGCTCATCTCCACAGTCCACATCTAAGGTGGGTAGTAAAATGTTTTCTTAAAAAGCATACAGCTTGTTTTTAGACCTTGACCGAGACACCATTCTACAGGGAAACAATTTCTGAAAAAAAAGATGCTTATTTTAAAGGAAAAGAGGAGGTCTAAAGCAGTTACTTTCCATCTCTCTGTGCTCTTTTCACTTTCACTGTCAACTCAGCCAGTAATAGATGGCATCTAACTGATGGAGCTCTCCTCCTCTGGAGTTTACTTAAACTGGTCAGACACCTGAGCCTCAAAAAGTATTTTAAAAGGGAATAACACAACAATGGCACAGTCAGTTGCAGCCATTCTGAGTTTTAAGAGCTTACTTGGCATCCCACACTCTGCGAGGAAATGCCTGCCTGACACTGAATCCGAAGGAAAAAGAATCAAACACAACATCCCCTGGCTAGAAATAAATGACCAGAACTCCAGCATGTGATGTAAATTGTGCCGCACACATACCAGTCTCATTGAAAAAGCAGTATTATCTTAAAGCCACAAACAATTGCATTCACAGCTTTTACAACACAATGGGATATTGTAGTTTAGGATATTGAAAACAAATATGTCTCACCTGGTAGACAGATGACAGCACACAGAGGCAGAGAGTATTGAATTTTGAATTTTAATCATGTTTTTTATACTTTTTAAATAATTCATACTTTTCTATTTGCTTGGCAGAAAAAAGTAAGATTCAAATTGTAGCAAAGTACTTTTTAGAGTTAGTGTATTTGAAATACTTAAAATACAGTACTTAATATATTTTAAGAAATATTTAAATGGGTGAAAAAGCAAAAACAAAACAAGACTGTACATCAGTCAACCTCCTGACACTCCTTATATGACATATCCTGTCAGGCCCAGCAATTCGCTTATTCTCAACTTGTCCTCCTCATGACCAGAAGCTTAAGAAAGACGCTGCTTTGGTGTTTGATTCCGATTTTCCTTTAGATAAAGATATGCAATCAAAATATTAGATGTTGCATGCTAAGGCAAAATTTTCTAACACCTATGACACTAACATACAAAGAGCAAACATGCTCTGAAACTTGCAAATATATTTAGCTAGCTTGAAGCTAGTAACTGTAGTATATCAGCTACTGCCACATTTGGAAAGCCTGAAACAGTGGCATCTTGTGATTATCATTTTTAAATGGCAAACTATAAGGACTTTATTTAGGCATGGCAAGTTTTTTTTATATAGCAACATTCATACACAAGGCAACTCCACGTGCTTTCCACAGGCACAGAAATTCATTTCAAATAAGACATGAAACAGTAAAACACATTTGTAAGGCAACATGAACAAAACAAGTGACTAAAGTTCAGAACAACTTGCTCGTAAACGACAAAAAACTAAATTTAAAAAATGACCCATGGTCAACTTCATAAACAATCAACTAATCATTACTTAATAATGACATATGTTGGAGATTTTTTTTTTTATTAGGAACTCCATTTTTCATCAGTGAGGAACTATGTTTCATGCAGAATCACAGTATGCTACGGTTAAAAGGACAGATCAAGTTAAAAAAAAGTTACCTAAAAAACACAAACTAATGACAATTTAATTGCTGTGCTTGCATCATTATATTTAACAAGTGGTCCAATAGAATCCAACACAGTGAACACTTAAAATCAGATCCATGTGGTAGCTACGAAACTGACAAAATTTGACATCAATTTGCATAAAATTTGTGTTTTGTACTTTCAAAAAAGTTACTTTCAGTATCTTAGTTTTCATACTTTTTTTAATTGTAGTTTGATGTGTTTGATGAGTACGTGTTTTAAAAGCATGATTTGTCATATCTGCCACTTGGGGGCTCTCAGTCAAACAAGTGGTCTTCGTCAGTCATGTGAGTTTTTTGCCGATGAAGTCACTGTTGCGCCATACTTGAAGTACAGTACAGCAATAAAGTGCCAGTACAGTGGACGGATTTATTCATCAAACTGGAGAAATGGAGGCAAAATGGGAAAATATCATACAGGAACATGCTCAGCAGGTTGCCAAGGACAGCTGTTGTAACGTTATTTGCAGAAGTTGGCATCAATAAATGGCGTTGACCTGTATGACTTGGCCGCCAGAAGCTGGAAAGGCAACCCCACATTGCTGCCTCCAACCTCATGCCTGCACATTATAAACTATCTTGTTTACAGTCTAAGTGCTTATGCATGTGAACAGTTTAAAAACCATAAATCCCTCAAGGCCGATGGCCATTTCAAGAAATGTCTTGGTGAAACATTTGTTTGTTTTTTGAGCGGACTGTGACAACACAGTCGTCGCAGCAAACATGTAAACAGTGTAAACCTGCGCTTAGCATAGCAGCATTCAAACCTCTCGTTACAGTAAGTTATTATGAGTGTATAACGAATATGTATATATATATTATATATATATTAATGGCTGTAATGACCAAGTCATGTTATATTTTATATCATTAGGGCCTGGTCATGGTTTGTTTGCAGCAGGTGTGTCAGCTGCAGCAAAAAGTTTCTGACCATGTTGGCGTATGATCGACTGTGTATGATTATGTCTGCACTGAAGTGTTCTCTGTTTGTCAGTATCCTGCTAAAGTGAGCATGGAAAACAACAGCAATGGCTTGATAATGACTGTTATATTGGTTTGATTAAATGCCACTAGTTGTTTTAATTTCTTATAGCTACAAACACCCTTCTAGGGACTGGTGTTGCAAATTAGCATCTGCTGTAAACACTGTGATACCTGCGTCGGACAGCTGTTGAGTTTCTTTATGTATATTGTATCTGTCTCTATCAAATAAATTATAAATAAATAAATAAACTTATCAGATCATCAGCCTCAAATCACGATTATGGTTTGTTGTTTGTCTGTTTTATTTCGAACATGAACATAAAAGAGTCATGCATATTACATTACTATGATCAAAAAAATGACATGTTCAAACGAGTTTTGGGACGAATAAATAATAAATAAAACTGTATCCGTTGTATAAACTGATGGACATTACTATTCTGCTGCTGTCATGTTTTACTGTCGATCTCTTAATGTCAGGCTCTAGAGTTTCATGTTATGCAGGGATAGTTTCCATTGGGGTTGTAATTAAGTAAAATGCTCAGAGTTATGTTGTTTACATTGCTATACTCAAAAGATGGTGCTTGGACCCAAAACGCACAGCACTACATCACAGAGTTTGATGATGTCCAGAAGTAGCTTGTAACGACTTGTGTTAATGGACGGATAAAGAAAGGGAGAAAAGATACAAAGAAGAGGAACACCCAGCACCAATGATATAACAAAATGAACAGTTCAGCTGGTGATAAAGAAATGAGTTGTGAAATCACAGGTGATGACAGGCAACGGAAGAGGTCACATGGATGTGGGAGAAAGAAGGTGCTGAGAATGATTCAGAAATAACAGCGAGAGCTGAAGACAAGTGCGAAATATAAAACAAAAGTAAGGAGACAGGTGACAGACAAAAAGAGAAAAGGTGAGAAGCGAGCGAGGGAGCATTTGAGAGAATATTTAGTTGATCTCACAAAGACAGGATAAAAAATGAAACAAGGGTGAGCGAGTCTGTGGTGTGAGAGATGGAGGGTGGTTCTGTCTGTTGGCTTTCTAAGCCTGTATAAAGAAGACCTCAGGGACATAACGGATAAAAGCGAGTTTTCTTTGTCGGAGCAATGCTGTTAGATGGAAGTGAATGCGTGTTGCTTGAATGGAATGGCTTAACTCAGGCTATCTATATGCTTCAAGGTAAATCAAAAAGACATACTTTTACTTTGCTTTTTGCATAGATACTGTACTTTCTAGCCACTGGGTGAGATTGAATTGATCTGTCTTTTATTCTCTTAGTTCTGTCAGATTGAAGGGAGAAGTCAGGCCAAGGAAACATATTGCATTTGTCTCTGATTAAAAAAAATATTTCACTTTGAACAAGAGGAGCTGTCAATGCTGTCGTTCTCTTGCAGCAGTTTTGAGTGGGAAAGCAGGTGTCGGGTTGATGCACTTTCTATATGTCACTTACACATTAATTATGCTTTCAGCAACATCTTATTTCAACAGTAAATCAATATTGCCATGCAAATTAGTGTGGTAATACTGTGATGATAAATGATATATCCGCATCAGTGGTAGGGTGTTCTTAGAAGTCTAGATGCACAAAATTACAAAACTTACAACATTTTAGGGCTAAATGGGCTGTTTACTTTCTTTGTGCTGTATCACACAGCTATCACTGCTGATTTCACTTTGGAACAGAACTATTTAAATCTTATCAACTGATTAACAATTTTTCTGGCATGATTAACAAAATGAACAGGGCGGCTTTTGATTAAACAGATTTACCTACTTTCAGGAAAAGAATTAGATATGAGGCAGTAACTTGGATGTTTGTCTCTAGCTGTTTTATCGCTTGTGTTCATATATCGTATGCAGGTCAGAACTTTTGACAAATATTGTCATTTTTTGAAGCAAGGAGCATGCAGTTAGCCTTTTTGTTGCAGCTGAAAAGATTGCACTGTATTTTACACAGCTGTCTGTGGCTGAGATACAAATGCATTGTCATGTAAACCACCTCTGCAGATAATCGGAGCTGATCAGTGTGTGCTCTCTGTGTTGCAATAATACATTTAATTTGTCTTCATGTGATTCCCAGAAGCTGATATCTGAATGTTGATAAGCAACTTTCAGTCTGACTATAGAGAGCCGTCACATCTGGGCAAGCCTCTGTAACTCAGTGCAATCTGTTTTAGAACTTTTTCTTTCATTGGTCAAAAATATATTGTGTTCCTTGGGTTCACTTTCCTCAGCGAGCCTCACAAAATACTGTTGATAAAGACTCTCCGATGGCTGTATTATTTTATTTTTTATTTGGGTAGTAACAAATGTGAATAGGAATTTAATGAGGCTCTTTATTGGAGGCATGTATTATATGAGAAATAGTAACATAATATATGAGAAATAGTAACATTTTGTCCATTAACTGACACTAAAATTATCATCTCAATTACTGTCACTGTAAAAGATGATGCTCCTCAGTGATCAAAGTAGCATTTAAACATCCTCGTACGATGAAGGGTGTAAAACAAAATGAAAGTTGTAGTCCGTCATACTACAAACATAAAACACAGAGGCCTGCACAGGTAACTCACTTTACAGTATAATGGATAAAAGGTAAATAAAAACTAAGCAACATAGCAAGCAATGTAAATATAAACACGTATATTACGGCTTTCCTCTCTGCTACTCCTGCCACAGTCCTTCACTCTGCCAGCTTGGAACAACCGTCTGTCCATCATGTACAACGGCTTAATTCAAGATGTTGTGGTGGGGACAGGTGTTTGAAAAACTGCTAACACACAAAACTCTCTAATTTTCCACAGTTTGGCCGGAAGGATTCTCATTTCATCTATTTCATTTTCCTGCCACTAAACATTAACCAGGAGCAGCCTTAATTTTAAGCAGGGCTAATGGCTCTTATCTCAGCTCTCTTTGCTCTCTTTCATGGGTGGTCGAAAGGTACCATGGGCATCTCAAAAATCAGTTGCTCTCAATCCAAACCCAACACTTCCTCTTCCAATGCCGCTGAGTGTATTACTCTTCTCACGTAGTCTTCCAGTGATAGCCAAAAAAATTAAAAAAGCAGCAAGTTTAAAGGAGCTAATGGCTGCTGCATCTGCTTGCACGGCCTTCTCTTAATTACAACTAAAAGTTAAATTAAAAATAATTACCTTGCTGACAAAGTCACATATAGTTATAAAATCAACCGCAAGACGCTCAAGTTCTAAATTTTCCAGATTTTGTGATTCCAAAGAAAGTCACAGTGTGTGACCTTATGTAGGCGTAATGACTGAGGAAGAAGAGAGGTGGGGGAAGTTTGTCCTCTGGCTTGACTCAGCTCACATGGTGGTATTGTTGTCA
>JAPZDX010000013.1:13262266-13281657 GCA_029783625.1 Naso annulatus | reverse complement strand
TACCATAGCTGCAAGGAACACATTGTATCAATACTGCATGCATTTATTATGCATGTGGCACATGTGCAGCACATTTAAAATGGTACTGTTTTTTTAAGCCGACAGTTATTGTACACACTCATCCTGATGTTTGCACAGTCATAGACAGGATCTCCAAACACACACACACAAACACTTAATTGATGTGCACACAGACAGCTTTGGCAAAAGCTACAAGAGCAGCAGCGCTGCCGTTGTTTTCATAACACCTACAACATTTTAAATTAAATTTTAATAATCATAATTTATTTAGTCTTAAAGTCTGCATAGATTTTGCTTTTTAGCGACTATAAACCCAACAAATAACACGTTAATAGAACGGATTTAATTTCAAAAATACATATTGACTTGCCTGTAAATACATCTAGATAATATAATACAACTTTCTCTTTTGAATGGTGGGTAAAGCTGGTGCCAGGTTCTCTTTGGTGCTGCAGCTCACAGTGCAGTCCATCACTATCTCATAATTCCGGGCTTTTACTTTAATGCCACTACATTTGGCCTGTTACTATACCCTTTTTGTCTATAGTACCAAGTCTTATTATATTATTCTTGTAGTTCAGTTCAGTTATGTTTATTTTGGTCTTCAGTATCAATTTTCCCACATATGCACCTAGAAATAAATAAATAACTTGTTTTCAATAAATCCAATTGAAAAAAAACAACCAAAATATACAGTATATTGACTGAGTAGGTGTGGGCTGAAGGTTAAGCTTATTACACTCACACTTTTTACATTATATTGCTTTTTATTATATGCTAAAAAAAAAACGTACTTTCTTATACACTATATAAACTATGTACACTGTATATATATTTTATTTAAAAAGTCACTATTAGAATTTGTCACTAATCTTGAAAAATGCAATGAATAGCAAAAAAAAAGGAAACTCATAAATATGCTGCCAGTCAGTGTCCTAATTACTGAGGATAATGTGCAACATGACCCACATTTAGAAGCAAACTAATGCTTGACATTATTTTTTTTTTTTTCTTAGAATATTGCAATCAAGACATATTTTATTCAAACAACCTACAGTAATTAGGTTACTTGGATTAAGGTCATAGACTGTAAACAGCAAAATATAAAAAGCCAAAAATACCCATAAAATGACACATTAGCTTTGACAGTGGATGGTTGTGTAGAAACAGAAGACACTGCACTCCAAGTAAGCTTGTTTATTTGTTTTTCATAATTTTTTAGCACATTTGCACATTGTTTTTCTGCTCATTGTTAATGTGTACAGCTATAGAATTTGTGTCTTCAGAGCCTCTATGGTGGATGATTAGTATAGAATAAATAGGACAGCAAAACCTTGGGAGAAAATGACTCTTCTTGCTTTGATAACAGGCGCCACTTGAGAATGGAGTAGCTCATTGATGATCATGCACAATAGTCAGTGATTGTAGCAAAGAAGAGTCGTTTTTTTTTTCTGCCTTGATCACACTGAGGTGACCAAGGAGAATAATCAAAGCATGTGAATGATCATAGTGTCACAGACGACTGGAGAGTGTAAAAATAATCAAGGTTTTAGTGAGGATATCAAACTCTATCTGAAAGTGACAGAGAGAACAGCAGGAAACCACTGAGGGTGTTGACAGTATTAGCATGATCATGAAACCCCGGGTAATGTAGGGGTTGAATATAAATCACACTTCCTCTTCCAGCTGCGGAGCGAATACATTTGCAATGAAAATATGACCATTAGCAGTCAGAATTTGCAAAATTCTCTTTTGCAGTTCAAATTAGCTGCCAGGCATTCTTGTTGTGGAAGTGGATCTGAAATAGTTGACTCCTTTGACAGGTGCTGTAAAGAAACTTCCAACAGTAAAGATCAGAGAGGTCAGATGTGTCTGTCTCCAAGGCAGGATTATGATGCTTGTGCTAATGCATAGTTCTGAAGGACCCAGGTTATTTTTAAAGAGATGAGAATCTGCTGCCAAATGTTGACAATGCTAGAATAGAAAATGGAAACATTAAGTTAAAAGGTAACGATGTAAACGCCATTTCTACTTTTTGAATTTTATTATTTTAAAGTAGGCTGTCTCCAGTTAAAGTATGTATGTATACGTATTTCTTGTCATAGCAGAAATACCTGCAGTTTTCCGTGTAATCTCATCCAATTTGCTCTTAGTTAGCTGTAGTTCTGTAGTTCTGTCTTAGCAGTCACCTCCTTTCTCAGCTCCTGTACCGTCTCCTTTTCGTTACTTTGTATCCAGTTGTGAGGCTGATGGTTTCTCAACTGTGCTTTTCCAGCCCCTTCCACTCTATGCCTCTGTGCCGGTAACAGCTGCGGCTGGAGGCATTTTGTTATCTGGTTGTCCGTCCTTCCAATTCTTCGTGAACGTGATATCCCTGAAATGGATTGAAGGAATTTCATCAAATTTGGATCAAACATTCAACTGGACTCAAGTATGAGAAGATTACATTTTGGAGGTCAAAGATCAAGGTCCTGTCACCTCACAAAACGCATTTAGGCGTTTACTCAAGAATTCATACACCAATTATGAACATTTTATACTAATGTCTAATAGGATAAAATGAAGAAGTAATGACATTTTATATCTAAAGGTCAAAGGTCCACTTCACTGTGGCATCATAATGTTCTACAGAAACAGTTTTCTCACAGTTTTTAAACACCTTAACTCGAGAACAGAAGGGGACATTGTGACCCCTTCTTTCACATTTGATCAGATACTGAAATAGTGAAACATCTTGGGTGCCCACTTTGAATTGGTGGTGATTGTTCAGATCTACTGTGATGCCAGATTGCAGACGTGTGTGAAGCATAGACGTTTTAGAATTTGTAGCATCTTTGCAGCAACGTCCACATTTGAAGCTTTGTAGTCCATCACAAGCTCATTTGTTTTACTGATATTGATCTTTAGGTGATTGTTGTTGCCCCGTTTGATGAAACTCTTTCTCAGTCCTCTGTAAAAGAAGTCTGTAAGTGAAGACAGCATGTTTCTTACTGGAGACATGTCATTAGTGGTACATTTCATTTTGCCAAGATAATATCTGGTACCTTTTCGTTAAACTCCTTTAAGGTCTTCAAATCATATGATAAATGAGTCTGGACAAATATAGATGCAAACTGCAACTTAACTGGTTGCAGAGCCGAAAAACCATGAAGCAATTATTGTTAAAGTTTCGTTCAAGCTGCTGCACAGTCTTTCACTTTAAGCTCCCCTGTAATTGCTGTCACTTTGTTTTCAGTGGCTGTCTGTCTGAAGCTCATCACTAAAATACCACAGAGACTGAGGATAAAGTTCTTTCAAATGAAGTCCTATGTTTGTTTGTTTATCGTGATGAACATTTTTCACCAATTTTTTTATATGTCATGACCGAACAATGAGGCAAGAAACTAATTGCAGATTAGCTGATATTGGATATAATCCATATTTTGCAGACACTGACTGAACATTACAGATATTGTCAGTATTCTTCTGTCTAGACCCGCTGCTTTCTCTCTTTGGGTTTGCAGCTCAGCCTTGGGACTCCTTAGTTCCACCCTCCCTCCCCCCCGTGTCTCTCAGAACTTTGAGTTCATCCCGCAAACACCCATTTGTAAACCTTGGTCAACTCCTCTGTTCTCTCCTTGAGCCAATGTCCCAGACAGACCAAGCGTCAGCAGCAGCAGCAGCAGAATACCCTTCACTGAAAACACCTTCCCCCACCTAAAACAGAACTAGATTTTTCTCAGACTCTGTGAAAGTGTCTACCAGTGACCACAGGTGATGTGAGAAACAGTAGCCAAGGAAACCTCTGTTATTATTTATCTTTTACTGAGTTGGCACAAGAAGGGCATTGGTGACTATATTTAGGAAGGTAGGCTGATGCAATGTCCACAGCTGCTTATACAAGACTTTTTTTTTTTTTTTCCACCAACACAGCATACACAGGTGTAACGACAGGAAATGCTTATTGTGCAATGCACCAGGGCCCACAAGCTTTCAGGGGGTTGAATGAAAAACGTTAGTCAAAATATTAATTAAATCAAAGTATAAATGTGTCCATTGGAAATATTTTCTTCAGTAATCTTGTTTATGCTGATGGTCAGTAGCTGCACACACATCTTTAAGGTGCGTTTTGTCTGCATTAACAGAAAAGCTTTGGCGAGGTTAATAAATGTAAGATATTGAAGCAATACTTGTACTGACATAAATAAAAAAAATAAGATTTGTTTGTATTTGTTTTATTTTTTTTTTTAAACAGATTTGAATTGTGAACACAAAGTTATTATTTGACCAAAAATGTTATTTATCACATGAAATCACTCTCAACCTTTCATTTGTCTTAATGTGTCTCTTTTTCAGTAGGGAAGGCATTCGTGCTACATTTGATGACTCTTTTATTAAAAGTGATAATGTGACATGAGCAATTTCTTCATTTTCACTTCATTCAGAACAAAAACAGAGCGCAGTGAGTGGTCAGCCCTCCACCTTGTAATCAAGCCTCTGCATGTGAATGATTGCGCCAAAGTAAGCCATTAAACAGTCATTTCTGCTCAAATCTGAGCAATCCTCTTCCTCCCCCGTTTTTCTCTCCTTTATTATCTGTGCTCTTATTATCTGCGGGAGATAGTAGGCGTGTGCTTGATTTTGGTGTGTGTGACAAACAGAGAGGGAGAGGGGAAAAGAGGGCAGCACATTTATGTGTGTAAGAGTTGTTATTTTTTTGTGTCAGCGAAAGTGAAGATTTAATGCTGCTATCACTGATAAGCTCATCATTTAAAGCTGTTGCAGGTGATGTAAAACAGATGAGAGGACAAGAGTTTACACAGATCTGTTTTCCATTACATGTAAGAGGTTATAGAGCGTGATGGGATGGAGTAGAGAGTTTGATGCTGATTACATCAAACCATACACTTAGAAAAAGCACATCAAGGTCGCTTTCTAACAGAACTGATTTATTTTTGTCGTTCAGTCTAAACAGTCACCACCTATCCAATATACTCTCATTACCTTTCGGTTTGTGACTTCTCATGTACAACAAAACGCTTGAAACGGTTTTATTATTTAAATTCTGGAGCTAGTGGTAATATACATAATCACTTCAATGTTTATACTGATGTGCGTGCGTGCTGCTGCATGTGTGCTGCTGCATATTTCCCCCAGCATTGCCGTGCAGTCACCTCTCTCAGCAGGTCCCCATCTTGGCCTTTTGTTTCTTTGGTCACCACCATGATGACACACACACACACACATGTACTGTACGCTTTCACACATGTACATGGTTGCCCTGGTGATGGAGATTAATTAAAGTAGGCCCCATACTTGTGTGAAAGCCAGGTTCTCCAAGTGCATCATGTGAGAAATAATCTATGGAAAAGAGTGCTTTATAGATGGTGAAGACACACATGGAAACTGTGACACTGTACTTGCAGACCCTCTTACACTCAGGTCCATTATATTGACACGTGCAGAATGCTTCGGTACATGTGTATTGACTTGAGTGTTGAGCCAAGAGTATATGCGGTCTGCTGAGGTTGATTTGCACGTGACCGCACCTTGAACTTCGCTACAGTGTCCTCACTATCGATAAATTACAGTCAGTGAAGCAGTGAGCTGAGAAGAACTGAAAAAGATGGACAATGCAGCAGACGGCCACAAGAGGAGAGGAGAAAAAAGACCGGGGAAAAAAAAGGAAAAGGAAAAGTGAAATGCAGAAATACAGGACAGAAAATAAAGACAGAGAGATGGAGAAAAGAATCAGGGACAGCAAGGGAGACAGGGAGGGAAGGATGAATAGAGATTGGTGTCAGTAAGAGGTGATGTATAGAGGAGAAGGTGATGAGAGTGAGCTGGCTTCTCTCTCGGCTCCAGTAGTAATGTCCTCTTCCAAAACATCACTCATATTTAATGGAGCACAGCTACAAGGAAAGGGAGAGAAAAGGAGGGCACAAAACTTGCATGCACGAACACACGCGCAAGATTGACATATGCAGACAACGTAGCACATTTCCGACTCATACACATTGCACAAAGTGCTCAGAGCTCGCATGCACAGATAGAGAACGCACACGCATGCACTCTGGTACTCAGACGCAAACAGGGTTCTCTGAGAGTTAATGGAGTCACAGGGGCCTTGAGACTGGAAGCTGCACAGGGCTCGGAGAGGGGGAGAGAGAAAGATGGAGCAGTAGAACAAAAGAGAGAGGAAGAAGAATTGGGGAGCGTAGGCATACATATGAGAATACGCGTTGAAGGGAGGAAATATGTGATAGCGGCAGGAAGATGATCCTTTGCTGAGCGTGTCTTAACTCTGTCTGAGGCCACATTCACCAGGCAGCTTAGAGGGAGCCACACGTGAGGTAGTAACACAGGGGTGCAGCGATTGTGGAGAAAAAACAACTGTGTGACGAAGTAAAAGGTAAACAAGGAGAGATAGCCTCACATCACAGGAATTACATTTCCACATCTTTCAACCAGGATGAGTCACCTATTATTTTTTTTAACTTAAATTTTTACTAGCCTTGACAGTTTTCTATTGTCTCTTGACAACGTTACCAAGTAAAGTTAATCTAGTAAAAGTATTCAGCCAGATTTTCTTGTTGTCAAGCTGCAAGTAAGCCAGCAGCCACAGTTAATACGATTAGATGTGGTGCTGCATTTTTGAATAGACTTGCATTTGGATTTGTTTTTCGCATTTGCATTTCTTTTATTCCAAAAAGTATGTTTGTTAAAGCCTGGTACTCACTGAACAGGTTTTGCACTGATGGAACATGATGTTTATTGTTTATGCTTGTGTGAAGAACATGATGTTTATTGTTTACACTTGTGCAAAGACACTTTTGCAGTGTAGTTGTGTGTTTTCTGAGGATATTTTTATTTGCGCTCCCCTCCAGGTTCAGGCCTTAACGATGGCCAGTGGCACGCGATACGGTTGGTTGCCAAGGAGAACTTTGCCATGCTGACCATAGATGGTGAGGAGGCGTCTGCAGTGCGCTCCACCTCAACTCTCGCCATCACCACGGGAGGAACGTATCACTTAGGAGGTAAGCGTCGCCCCAACACCATCACTTCAGCACTGAAAGAAAATAACACATCATTCACTTTCGCCTATGTGCACCGGCATCCCATCACTGTTTTCATCACACTTACACTTAGAGGTAAGAATGTTCTGTAAAATGGGAGAGTATCGCAAAATGGCATCCAGTTTACACGTAGGTTATTTTTATTTGGGATCTAATGAAATATTGTTATGTCTTCAGTTTACTTTACTTTTTGTGCTGAATTGCATACCCTGTTATTCCAGGCTTAATTTAAATGAGCCCAGAAAACAGAAACCTCCAGAGAATACTCGTTAATTAATATGCTTTTACTTTGTAGTACTTTATTTTAGTTAGGTTGTATGACATTTTCTCTAAGAAATATTTTGGTGTTAACCTGCAGTAAAACAGGGTTCAGTGAAACTTTTATAAGCAGTGCTGTGTGTGTGTGTGCGCGTGCATGCGTGCACGCGTGTGTATGTGTGCAGGTTAAATATGTGAGCAAATCATTTATCTTGGCAGAAATCTATATGCTAGTGGCCAGAGTTCAGGAAGTTGCTCACTTAGCAAGAACACAGACTCACTAGACACAACCATACAAAGGGCAACACATCCTACCACTCACACACTCACACACACACACACACACACACACACAGACATACACACATACACAAAAGGCGCAGTCACAATCTGTCTGAATTAGGAAGACGCCAGGTTAATGATGCCAGACACCGCTGTCCGTCTGTTGGAAGATGGTCCGTATCTAAGTGTGCATTTGTGACTTTGTGTGAGCGTGTGTGTGTGTGTGTGTGTGTGCATGTGTGTGTTGGCTGTGTGGACACCTGTATGAAATTACAGTAACTAAGAGAGATAGTCTGGGCTGTGATAGCTCAATCAGGCCTCTGTCCTTCTCTCTATCAGAATACAGTCTCCTCCATAAAGCCAAATCATTTCCCCAGGCCAGTCAATAAAGATCATAGCTCCTCACTCACACACATCCAGATTCTTTTATTCTGTTGTCCATCTTAATTTACTACAAACTGCTGTTGAGTGAGTTTCCCTTCAGCCTATTGTGACTCTGTACTTTTTATTTATGAAGTCCAACTTTGTGAGACCTTGTGTGATGAAAGCCTTCAATTACATTTCATAACTTTTTTTTTCATAGTTTTTTTTTTTTTTAACTTTTACTTTTTAGAGTTTTTTCCATTGTTTTTTCTTTTTTTCCCCCTGTAGGTTTTTTGGGTTCTTTAATCTGAATGTTGCAGGATCATTCTTTATTGATCCATGAGAGGAATTTGTGTCACGTTACAGCAAAGATAGTCAGTTATTAACCCAAGATCCTTGTTTGTGGTGCCAGTGGTGTGAAATGGTATATGGTACACCTCACGTCTCCTCGGTGGGCGGAGTCACGTCTCCCGTAGAGACAGTTAGGAACCACCATTCCTCTGCCTCATCTGGAAGTGTTAAAGCAGATGGATTTTGCGTCACATGATATTTCTTTTGATGTAAGTTTTAAATTAAATTCATGGTTTCACCTATAATCATTTAAATGTCCGTTTATGTCCATTGCGAAGCAAGGCAGGAAGCACCAGTCTCCAAATCTTATGAGAATGTGTTGCTGAGACAGAGACAGATCTTGAATAAAGTTCATTTTCTTCTGATTTGTATGAAAAAGGCTATATTTTTTTGTCAGAATGTTCGGAGGATGTGTCTTGTGAAAAAGGGTTTAATATGTATCATAGCGACGATAGGGGCAAAAGAATTGGTCATAATCTGTGATCATGTTCATTTCTCCCATAATTGTTCATGGACTAAAGACTGTTTCTAGTCTCCTAAAGGAGCGGGGCCGTGGCGAAACCCTTGTAACACAGATACAGGAAATGAACGGTCAGTGAGATGTCTTGATGTCTCTATTAACCGTCTCTGGTATTAGAATCTGCTGAAATATGTAAAGGAAGTCATAAAGCTCTTTAGGCTCTTCTCAGGTTCAAATAAATCTGAACTTCAACACTAAAGCATGCAGCCTAGTGCCTCTCCCCATGTGTTGCAGTAGACGTGAAAACGTGACCTAATCTTCCCTTTGTTGGTGTAACTTCCTCTATCTGGAAGCACGATGATGACAACCGTCTCAGGCCTTTCAGCTCACTCGCCTTCCATCTGGAGCTGCATTCGTTGGTCCAGTCTGCCAATTCGTGCTTCCGCTTTGCAAGGTGAATACTTACAGTCTGTGTTAGTGGGTGAATTAAGACTTGCATTTGTCTCTTTTCCTCCAAGAGTGTCTTGCAGTTTTGCATTCCGTGTCTTTACACATCCTCTTTTAATTCAAACCTGGAAGCCCTTCTTTCTGCCTCCAGGTGAAGCTGAATGGCAACTAAATGAGTGAGAGAAACCACGGCTAATGTAAAGTCAGTTTTACCCTCCTTCTCCAAGCCTGACCAAAGCAGGCCTTCTTTACAAGGCATATCAGGACAACAGTAGATATTTAAATTAAAATATCAAAACATACTGTGTGTGCATCATACTTTGCATAAAATGGTATTTAAACATTATTTGAAATGGGTAGTTAAAATGTAAAATATAAAAGCCAGACTATACCAGAGTGGTTGCACAATTGAAAAACCCACAGATGAATAATTGAATAATTGCACTGTGCTGCTTCAGTTGAATAATTGCATAATTCAGTTGAGTATTGAACTGAACAAAAAAAAAAAAGTTATTTGAACTTATGAGGGAAATTATTATGCTGAGCAATCTTTTGTAACATTTAATCATTTATTATTGCTTATCTCTTGTTCACCCCAACTTTCTTCCTACTTTTTCTCTTTGCCTGTCTTTTTTTTAATCTCTCTCTCCTCCTCCCTCTCACCCACTAGTCTCTGTTTTGATCCAATTGGTGATTTATTGATTTTGGTAAGCTGAGTCGGGAATCAATAGCGGCTGAGAGGAGAGGATCCCTGTAATGTCTTTACCCCTTGAAGAGGAGACAGACGGAGAGAGAGAAACGAAGAGTGAAATGGAAAAGGAGACATAAAAGATGGGAAAGAGGAGAAAGTGGAGGCGAGAAGTGAGATGAGGAGAAGCAAAGTTTTTGGCAGAGAAATTTAAAGGTTTATAAGTGAGTGCAAGGCTTGAGTGAAAGGCAGCTGAATGCTGTATCCGAAGAGGAGCTGAGATGCTGAAAAAAAGGATGACAGTGAGACATAACATCCCAGAGGCAGTACCTGTGCGTTATCAGAGGAAACACATGGCTCCAAACTCACGCATATTCATATTCAAATACAAAATAAATACATACAATACATTCTGGGGTCTGTGCTATATATTCATTGTTTTATTTCTGTGTCTTTCCAAGAAAAATATCCAGCACATGGCCTTCACTTTTTTTTGCACCCGTACTTGCATTGTTTCAGTTCACAGAAATACAACTGTGTTCTTTCAGAAATCCCACCACCACCACTGACAGAGGTAGTGTGTGGGCTGCATTGGCAGCGACAGTGACTGGGGTTTTACTCGTTAGTTTTACATGAAATAATGAATGCTGAGGAACAGGGGGCCTGGCGCTAAACACAAATTTGAGGGCTGCGGGGGATTCGAAAGTTCAAAGTGATACTTGGGCCACCGCTTCGCAGGCAGGGGGGAGAAGTTTTAGGAAGATATGTTGGAGCGATTTCAACCCGTTCATTTTTAGTTCAGATTTCTTTCTCTTTTTTTTATTTTTTTTATTTTTTTTTTTTGGTAAAAAGGTGTGTGTGTGCGGTTGCAAGTTGTTTTCAGCTCTTTGGCAATTAGGTTCACTTTTACTTTAGATTTACACAGCATACTGATCAGTCCTTTAATTTAATGAGCTGATTTTATGTTCTGTTACTGCCCGCTTTGCCTCCCCATTATCACAGATTTACAATGAATGCCTGGAGCCATCTGAACCTGTGCGTATGGGTGCTAGTGTGAAGCCTGTGAACTTGCATGAACAGAGCATGTGAGTGTTTTTGACCACATGCCCTGAAACTCCAAGCACACGCAGGAACACACTTTGCTTCCAACTCAGACAGAATGTCTGATACATTTATTCAAAACACTCACACCTCATCACGTCGGGGAGCTAATTTCCATCCCAGCACAGAGGTAACAGAATAATATACTGAGCGTACAAAAAGATACTTTAGCCTTTGGCTTGCCCTCAATTACGCTCTCTGATCGCTCAGCTTGATGAGTCAGAGAGGCCAAGCGCATTAAGCTGTCCTAAAGCTCTCTAACAGTATTCCATCAGCACGTTCTATGACTGAGACTGTTCTGTCAATGTGCCACAATTAGCAGAAAAACCTCAGTATCATGAACGATCCCTGTTCTTTTATAAGCAGGATGAAGCTACAGATAATTGCTGAGAGTCGTCCAGGTTGCCATCTGCTTCAAATTTCATGGCTTACAGGCATCAGTCTGCTGTATTTTGTTTACTAACAGTTTTTGATCAGTGACCACAGACTGAGGCAGACTTTCTAAGCAAAGTAATGCTGCTACTACAACGTGATCTGGCTGCGTTAAAACAACTCTTAATACACTCTTTCTTTAACAATAAGAAAATGTTTGCTGCTATTTATGTTTTGTTTTTTGGAGATCCTTAGTCGCGATGCAGGTAGTGAACATATTAGAGTGTTTCCTCTCCAGGAAAAATACTTTTTAGAAGCATAGAGCCACTCTTTGCTTGAATCTAAGAGGAAAGAGTTTTTTTTTTAAATCTGTTGTTTCTTTATTCTTCATTTTCTTTTTCTCCCTCCTCACTGTGGTTTAATTAAGCATGTCTAACTGCCATGTTAAACTAAATTAGGATTAATTAGCATTACGTTAAAGTGTGACTGGCATACATATGCAAGGATGTACGTGGATTATTCCCACACACTTACACACACAAAGTCGGAGGGTTAGTGGTTCGACTTGGCACTCGAAGTATGACACAGTATGGCTAAAGAGAGAGAGGACCAGTGCACCTGGGTAACGGGTAAATTTTCTATTAGAGTTTGGCTGCAGGCATGATTTAACACCCTAAAACATCATCTCTGCTCATCCAGATAAGACATTTATTTCTTTTTTCTTCCACGAAATAAATCCCTGCATGCCTTACACTGACTTAGATGTAACTCTGCACTATTGCCTTCATGGATCTACATGGTCTCTGCCTTTATTCCCCCCACCACCACTCCCCACTACCCCTCTGCTGCTCACCTGCAGCTTCAACTGCTCATCAGACACACAAACCTCATCTCGTTGCAGCTCTGTCCATCAACAGCCCCAAGCCATATAAAAATGCCCTGTCAGCATTTGACATAAATAATTAAAACCTGGCAGGCTAACACTAGCTAACATGATTTAGCACACTGCAGATGTGTATCTCACAGAGTCAGGCATCAGGCTTCAGTACTGGTTTGATGCACACCAATGCTATGGAAAAGGCTGAACCAGGCTACAGTTCGAAAATTCTTTTGTAATACATTCAGGCTTATCGTTTCTTCTTCTGCAACTTTGCCAACAAAAACCGAAAACGTCACTGCAATCCTTATATCCAAATAGTGAAACTCGACTTCAAATAGCATTAAGGAGCCACGTCTGGTTTCTCCTCTGATACCCAGCATTTTACCATCGCCCCACCCCACAGGTTGGGATTTATTCCTTATGTATGTGATGTGTTAAACCTCAGATGTTTAAGTCTGTTTTTGTGAGACTGTCATTGCTACACTGAAGTTCCAAGGTGTAAATGATGGTGTTCATTGCTTATTTCTCTAATAATATGTCTTGTAGCACATAAAAAAAACACCATATAGACTATTCAGCAAGGTTAAAAGCTCAGTTTTCACTGGAAGGGGTCTTTAAGGCATTCAAGCAAATACTGTGCACCGATACACACACACACACACACACACACACACACACACACACACACACACACACACACACACACAGTGGTTGTTGACAAAAAAAAGGCACTGTGTGAGATGATGATTGGTCTGTGTTTATTCAAACAGAAAGTGAGTAAATGTGTATGTGCATGTGGGTTACAGAGGAGTGATCTTACCTTTTAAGGTGGACAGATAATAATTTTATTTTTTGTGTCCTGCAGGCTGCATCCCGTGACTCCATTGAAAGTAAAACATGGAAAGCAAATATAACATGACAGTAACATGTTTTCTAGGTTTCACAAATGTATGTTGTGTACATGAAATGTTTCCTAATTTAGAAGTACATAATAAAAGAGACATAGCAGCACATCTGAGATGCTGAGACTTCAGCCAGGCACAACCACATTTTAGCATATTTTCTAAGTATGTAGTAGTTGCACTTGCTGATTTGCAGTTCATAGCAGAATGGGCTACTGGCCTTGGTCTGCACTCTCTCAGCGCCCTTCTAGTTTTTCATGGATTCCTTGAAAGCTGTTTCCTTTTGAGTTCAGAGACGCTAAAGTGACCTGTCACGAAAGTATCTGTGGATATAATTGCCCTGCCCTTTCTAATTCTAGGGCGTTAAAATTCACGTGGCGCTGCCATAACTCAAGGTTACCGAGTTATAGGATATTATACTTTAGATGTCACAGGAAGGAAAAGGCTTGGCGCTGAGCCTGTCATTCTATCCTCAACTCTGCCCTCTTTTAATTCTGCTCTGCACTGTTTTCTTTTTTCCAATTTTACACCCTCGCTCATTTCTTCGCTAACTGCAATTTCTCTCTTCACAATCTTTTATTCTTTTTTGGCCCTCATCCTCTTTCCTCTCATCCCTTTTATCCTCTTTAACCACGCGACCCCTTCCTTTGCTTCTCCTCCTCCCCTCTCATCTCCACCCCTCTTTCCTTCGAGAGTCTGCTTTTAGAATCAGCCTCCTGAACCCAAAGCCTATTTTACGGGGAGTAGTTTCTCACTCTTACGCAGCGCTTAGAGAAATTAGTAAGTGACTGACACGTGACATCCACAAATTGAATTTCTTGAGAGGGAATTGACGGACCCTTAAACAAACACATGCACAAGACTATGAAGTCCTGGTGTTTTCTCCACAGGAACAGGGGCCAAATGGATATTCTAATGAGAGATTCTTCAAATATGGGATGTTTCATCCTGAAACATGCTGGTATTTTAAAAGGGAATTTTTCGTTTCCTTCATAAGTTTCTCCGATTCCATCTTGTTACGCATTGTAAAACTAGAGTTGTTACAAACACCATCACAAATGTTGTTTAATCATTGCTTCTTTCACAATTGTTCTATGTGCATGAATAAATAGCAGTGTAATAGTATTTGGCAGACTTAAGCTGTCTTAAACTACTGCTTTTCCATCAATGCACAGCATACAATGATGCAGATCCTTTTTGACTTTTCAAAGCTCAGTATTCTATTTTTGCGGACACTCCGGTTGGTTTTAGTCACTCCAGTATGTACGAATGTTCACTCAGCTGCGACAAAAAGAAATCTTTCTAACTAGTGTGAATTAAATGCGACAGAATATGTACTGGTAATGATTGTAATGTATAGCACGCCTTGAAGTGCTTCTGCATGCTGCCACCTCATCCTCTTCATGTCAAAGCTTGTAATGAATTAGACATGAGAATCTAACGCCAGCATTTATCAAAGAGCATCCTTTGCTGCCTGTACTTATGTGTTGTGCGTTTTTGTGCGTGTGCATGCAGCCATGTTGATGTGCACATCCTCCACAGAAGGTACATTTTGTTCTTGACACATGTACGCTACTGGTTGACATGCACGCATGCAAGGTTTGTTTGAAGGTGCTCTATTAGATGCTCCAAGGATGTGCGGCAGCCTGTTAGGAAACACTTCAGGGAGAAACAGCAGCAGGTGGTCAGCAGATAAGCACAACTTTTGGTTTTTGTTGGAATCGACATATAGTTTTTGGAAACAGTTTTTGTCTCTTGTGAATATGTTGTTGAGTTGCACCCTCAGAACATTTGTAAAATTTTTTACGTCAAAGCAATTTGGCCATTTTTCAGCCTGCCTCATCTGGGAGCAGATACGTCCCCCTAAATGTGCCGGGATGTGGAAACAAGCGTTCTGTAGCCTGAGAGCCAGCCGTGCCAGTCAGATAGTGCTCATGCTCAGCCGGTGCTGATCTTCCTATGTGTATTGTAAGAGAAGCTCTTTGGGCACAACAGGGGGGCTGTGATAGAGCGCCAGCAAGCCTGCAGGGGATTATTGCTGTTGTTCCAGATCCTGAGGGGTTATAGGAGATAAAGTTTTTGTTTACTCTACAAATTAAAATCACACAGCATTGTTGCATTCAGGAAAAAACAATTAAAAAATGTGTCCAAATACTCTTAGCTTGGATTTAAGCAATGAGTGTGTGTAATAGCTCGAGGACGTACAGATGCATGACCACGTCTCCGCTTTGTTTGCCAAGTGTTTGTCTCCATCTGACTCCACCTCATTAATCTTGCTCTGTATCTTCCTCTGTGTTACAGCCCTCTGAATGATACAGTGATAAATTTTGGCAAAACAAATCGCTCTGAATACAGAAAAGAAAATATTCCATGGAAGGGGGAAGCAATGTATTAACATTAGTCATTGCTGTTCATGGCTTTAGGGCGACAATAGGGAAAAATAAGGGTGAGGGACAGCAGAGAGGCAGTGTAAGGACTCAGAGTATTTTAAAATCCTACTCAGTAAATTAAGGGTTCATTTTTGACCAAACCAAAGTTTGTGATTGTTGTCATATTGGAAGCACGAGCCAAGATGGTCTGGTGGGTTTGGGGAGCGTGACATAGCAGCTGCGTATGGTTTAAAAATGATCTTGCTCTTCAACAAAAGATCTCTCTCTGCCTGTAACTTTTTGCTAATGTTGTTAAAATAACAGTATCAGCCTGTGAGTGGCAAAAAGAAGCACTTTTAACGGATGTACTAAATTGATCAGAGTTGCCTGAAAGGATTATAATGGAGGCAAACCTTTTGTAAGTCATTTAAACACCAAATGATATAAAAACGGGGGCCAGGTATGAAAATGCCTCTCCTTTAAGTTGAGGGGAACCAAGCTGTCCAGTGCAATACAGTAATCTTTCGTAGGGTTACCTGAGGTCAGGTGTTTACTTTCAACATATAGAGTTTCCTAATTGTTGTTGTTTGGTGATGTACTTTTAATCCAAAACTGACTTATCAAGTGAAACATACCAGTTTTTGTGGAAACACTTTCATTTGCATAAAACTCTCTATACAAAATGAGTAGTATGTAGGCTAAACAGGTGACACACAGGATATTTTGGTATCGTTAAATTGGGTAAACACCCTATCAGTGGTTTAGACAGAAAACAGAGCTACCAACCCCCCGTTAGCTTTCATGGCCTACATCCATCCACCCATCCATCGTTCCATGCGTTGCTCTGTTTGTTCTGCCAAACTGTCAGGAAGGCTGCATTTCCTTTGCATTCATATGCCATCCACAGGACAGAAACTGCTGCCAGCCAGCTGCAGCCTGCTCCGCTTCCCATCTTCTCTCTCTCTCTCTCTCTCTCTCTCCATCTCTCGCTCTCGTCTTTCTCTGTCTGTCTCTCTCCCACTCCTCTGGAAAGACAGCAGACAGGTGTGGCAGGAGAAGAGGCAGATGGCAAGGATGACAGGAGCAACTTTTGGGAGAGGAAATGGAAATCAGAGGATGTGAAGAAAAGGATGAATCCAGCACAAACACACACACACACATGCAAACACATTTTATTTTTATGCTGCTTTATTTTCTCACTTGTCAGCCAGCCACATAAACTACAATTATGTTGGTGCACACATGCCCACCGTGCATATGCCCTCCATAATAAGCCTTTTTGATGCTTTGGCCTTGAGGCTAATAGGTATCCTAGAGAGTGTGACAGCTTATAACATCATGATGATGGAGATGTCATTGAGCGGCAGTGTTTTATGAGTGACCTGTGTGCTTTTGGCAAGGATTGAATTCCAGGTTCTCAACCAATGGTGCATATACACTGTAATAACACCTGTATATGTACAGAAATATATGCTGTACCCACATACACTGTGCACAAGTCAATGAAGACAGATTTGTACATGTGATACACATGCCTACCATATATTTATGAACTTGCATTTGTGCAAACGATATAGCCTGTACACACACACACCATGTGCAAACAGATTTGTCCTATCCTTGGTCCTGTTTCAGTCAAGGTCCAGCGCTACCTCTGGATGGGCCATTGACTCTTGTATCTCATAAAGGCTTTGTATATAGTAAAACCTATATGTCCTCTGGTCTATTGCGGCCTTAGAAATGGTATTAAGGCTAATGGTCCTTGCGGTTAAGCTCTAAAACAAAAGGACTGATGAAGGTTCATGGCTTTAAAAAGTGACAATAACAAGGCACAGGCCGGGTCCATTGTTCCTCGTCAAGGATGATGTTGTCGTTAAGTCTGATGTCTACTTCTACAGGAGGTCTTCTTGTCATAATGTGTTTTAAATCATCAGCCTTTCCTTGTTTACTGTCATCTATCTTTCACTTCATCTTTCAAACACTCACTGCTCTGCATTCCTACTATTATATTCCCTCTGCTTAATATTCTGCTTATTCATCTCTAACTCTCTGCAATTTGTAATTTTTCAGTAGCATACAATAAAGTTTAACTTTTTGCCTTTGTTTGTTTCTTCTGTCGGATTCAGGCTATTTTCTGCAGACGCTGTTTCCACCATCTCAGCGTTCCTTCCAGGGCTGCATGCAAGCAATCTTGGTGGACGACCAACCGGCTGATTTGCACGCAGTGGAAAAAGGCACCATGGGAGCTTTTGAGAATGTCAGCCTGGACATGTGTGCAATAATAGACAGGTAGGAGTGATAGTTCCTTCATGCACGCACATTCACAGTATCATTAATAAATAAAAACACACGTGCATTCATATGCAAAGCACCAAAACAGTGTGTCATCAGAGTCATAAATCAAATGGTTTTAAATTGGAAGATTCATATAAACAGAGTCTGTGATTTCTTATCCAGAGATGTATGACTCAGGGCTCCTCTAGCTTGTGTGTGTGTGTGTCTGTGTGTGTGTGTGTGTCTGTGTGTGTCTGTGTGTGTGTGTGTGACTGCACAAGAATGTGCTTGTGTGTGGCTGCTTTCTGTGTGCTTGTCATACTGATAAATGGATTTAATTGATGGGGTGGATTTAGAGTTTAAAAGGAATGTGTGTGTATAGCACATTCTTTTCATCTTAAACTGAAAGGAAACAGTAGGTTTCATCCTTGGAAAACACTGTGCGATTTTAATCAAAGATCATAAACGAGCCACGCGTTTCTCTTTTTCCATTGCCAAGTATAACAGAGCTGGAGATTCTGCACAGCATGTCTGAGTGTTGGCTCGCTGGAGGCATTCATTACAACTTGTTGACATTTCAATTTATTGTCTTGTCATAGTCTAAACAAACATACCGGGACAGATTTGCCATATATGGAGTCGTCCGTGCCTTAAGCTCAGTTTCAGAGCTCTTTAAACCTTAATCGAACACCTGTGTGCCAAACATTTTGAACTTTGTGGACTGGTTTAACCTGTAGGGATTAAGTCTAGTCCTGTGTTGAGTGAGAGTTAAGTGGTGTTATATGTTGCAAAGGACGCTGAGAAAATTCAGCAATCATTGGATATTGCATGGATCACTTCGTTGAGGTGAACAAGATTGGGAAGCTACAATTAGGAGGTGACCTTATGACAATTGGAACAGCATTTTCCCTGAACTGAGCGATTTGTTTTCAGGCCAGGTTTGCCGATAGCACTTACTTTCATCAATATTCCAGCCCAGAGAAGTAGACACCAGCTGCCACTGCTTGATTCAGATCAATTTTGTCCTTACTTCAATGAGGTCTGACTTGTTAGGATACTTGGACCACAGCACTGCCCGTATCACTGATATGGATAGACACATTTAACAAAGCTGTTCGTATCAAAGTGAGTTTCTCTACTCCAAAGCATTTTTAGGTCTTTTTTCAAAAAGTTCTTAATCTGTCTTATCACTTATTTTGTTGCTTTGACTGAACTTACAATAGAGATGAATCGTCTGTTTTTGTTGTCTCAACAATCGCATTAAGACCATCACTCAAATTCTGATTTTAATACTCATGAAGTCCTCTAACGTAGTTATCAGTGACGAAGATGAGTGACGACTGACAGTGTTCGAGTTGAGACCATGGGAAGTCAACCTTTAATATGAAAGTATTTTACCATATCTATGAAGATTGAATGTTTAATAACTAATGTTCTTTTCCTTGGCCACTTGTGGGCTGTTACCACAATGCTGATAAATCAGCAGATTTCAAATTTATATGTCGCACTTGTTAGCTTACAATTGCCTACTTTGTTCATCCAGCAGACTCAGAGCAACATTATCATTT
>JAPZDX010000013.1:13205061-13216842 GCA_029783625.1 Naso annulatus | reverse complement strand
AGATAAGTGAATGTCATTAATATAACATCAAATATTAACATTTCACATGAAACATTCACATAGCTGACTACACTTTCCCTGATAGAATGTGCAGTTTAGCCTAATTTTGCTGCAGTTTAGTGGAGAACCTTTTGAGAAACAAAAGATGTCAGTGTTTTTTCACAGGCACAGCAGGCACTTCTTTTGTCTTTTGTCGGATTTTTGGATAAAACGTTTGGCCACATGTGGGCAGACATTTGTTGCTGCAAGTTGCTTCTTGTCCTGAGTTTTGCACCGTCATCATTACATCTCAGTCCCCAGCATTTAAACTAGTTGTAATGCAGGTATTTTGAATATGTAGTGAAATAAAAAATATATTACAGGCTCAAAGCTGTACATGAATGAAGTGATAAAGTAGAGTTATAACAAAGGAACATGAGAAAAAACTTTTTTATTCATATGCTACTTATAATGAGTTACTGCCCACCTCTGATATTCAACAACGTCTTGTATCTGAAAGCACTAATATAGCTCCAACTAGTAACATCAGGTTTTTGTGTTACTGACAGTGTTATAAAATGCCATTTCATCTGTGCGCTTTACATAATCCTAATCCTCTTGAGTTGATGTTTGCCATGCAGCGAACGCCTCAGCCGAGTGTTGAACATCTTGTCGCGTGCCTTGATAAATACTTTCAGAAATTATTATTCCTCTGAGAATATTAACACCGGAAGGGGGGATGTTTGTGGCTGTGTCTGCTTGATGTTGTGTTTGCTTTTGCAAAGTTAGAGATAAAGCCCTGTGTGACATAACAGATGCTTCGTTTTTTTCTACAGTCTGTGTGTGTCTCTGCATGCAGACCTAAAACACATAGAGGATTAAATATGCTTAAAGGAGAAAATGAAAAAAACCATTGCTGACGTTCTGGATGAAGCTGGGTAATTATCAGAACCATATCTGGAATTTTTCACCAGAAAGTCTTGATTTATTGCTCAAGTAACACGACAGCGTGCGTTATTTTTGCTCTGTTTGACTTCATTAATTAGAAACGGCTTAATTAATATTAGAAAACAAGGTTCAAGGGTGACAATTACCTTAGCTGTGAGTTTTCTCATGCATCCCACATTTCTCTTTTCACCCAGGGATGGAAAAGAAGCTGCACTCCCTCTCTCACCTATAATCCCTCATAACATGTCTGTCACGCCCGATTCTTCACCTCTCCCTTTCCACTTGTCACATCCTCTGTTTTTTTGTTTGTTTTTTCCCCCCATCTTCTCTGTTTCTGAGCACTGTTGTCGCTTTTCCGGCTGCCTGTCTTCTCTCCACCACGCTTGCCTTTCTCTCTGATATTCTCCTCCTCTTGCTCTCTTCCTCTTTGCCCTCACCTCAGTGGAGTTGTTTATGCCCTCTTCATCCTCCTCTGTAATTATGAGTGTTGTTCACTGTATCCCCGTCCATATGACGAGCCTGACGAATATGCGGAGAGATGGATGGTGTGCGTGAAAGCAGAGTGAAAAACGAGTGTGTCTTAGCAGAAGCCATTTTCCTCATGACACATCTGTCCATCGGCCTTGACCTGAAGGGACACTGCACTAAATCTGACTTATAGTCATAAACACACAGACACACACACACACTGACTGAGATTACCCCACGGTAATGATGATTATGGTTGTTTATGGTCTTCAGCTTGCACTTTTGTCAGTAACAATGGCTGCCGGAGGTGTGTGTTTTTGTGTGTGCCCATATTCTGCTTAGTTTGTCTCTTTGTCTGTGTGTACGCACATGCCAGCTCGAGTGCATACTTAGAACCAGGAAAAGGGGGGTAATTGCAGCAGAGTCGGGTTATTGTGTCCTTTATCAAGTAGACAAGCCAATTAGGGGCACAACCATTGATATTAATTTTCTCTCCATCCCCCTCTCTCCACTTGGTGAGGTGTTTTTCATTTAATGGCCGAATACACTCTGTGATGACCTGTGAAGAGTTGTGGATGGGCACAGAGGTATGCAGAGTGAATTTACTAGAGCATAACGTTATGCTGAACAGCGGGCGGAAGAAGGAGGCTCAGCTTCAGAACTGCCAGGGAGGTGGATCGCATTATGGGTGCTCTCAGGTAGAAATTGTTGAAATAACTCATTATCCTTCCCCGGCCTTTCTGCTGTGTCTTCTGATGTAGACAACGGAGATGTCTCATCTGACATTGCATGCACTGCAGGCAACACTGAACTCATTTCTGCGCTGTTCCTCTTTAGCCTCCTCCCCTCATCTCCAAAATGAAGGATTATAGAATTTGTTTATGCGTTTTGCAGCGGAGGGCACATAAATTGAAGATTGCCATTTACTGTGATGATAGAATTTGTCCATTAGTGGTGCTAACACAGCACTAAAGATAATGACAGGCTTGTCTAATGGGCACAACTGTACCTGTGAAAGAAATATAGCACAGTTTTATTTAGGGATTAATGGGTTGCTTCATTGTGTGCGTGTCCTTTAGGTCTGACAAACAAGCTGGATGCCATCCATATTTTTGTGCTAACAGTTTTCTTCTTCCTTGACTTTGTCAATGCTTTGCAACATTTCTTGGCCAGTCCACAAACTGCTGATCAGTGAGATCTACTGAAAAGGTTGGCAGGACTGTTTGCATCACATGCCTCTATGCTCGTTTGGGTTGTTGTACACTAGATAGAAACAAAACCAGTAGCACTACTGGCGGTCAAAAACCTCACCGGGTTCCTTTAAATTACCTTTAAATATTCAGATCCTCATTTTACCCCATTTACTCAACCAAGGGTAAAGAATTACAAGGACTTACAGATCACACATCTGATATTTTGGTATGCATCATAGCCTTTTGCAGATCAAACCATAAGGGATAGACAGGGAGGGCAGGATGTGTTTCAAATACAGCTTCAGATCAAGATCAGGGCAAGGGGAGTTTGCAATTAGCATGGATTAAAGGGCAGATTATAGTGGGACTAATGAGAACATAAAGAGATTAGATGCCAGGAAAGAGTCATGGAGACATGGGCCAGATAGACAGATATGGAGCATGGAGACAGAGAGAGAGAGAGAGAAACTGAGGCAACTGAGACCAACTGATATGGAGTGCAAGGCAGATATGAGAGACAGAGGGGAAATAAGTAGCCCGGTAAAGCAAGAGATCCAGGAGTGCCGAAAAAAGTTAGAAAGACATAATAGGTAGAGAAATCATGAAAAAGAGACCTAAGAGACCAATAGATATAAGAGTGCAAAGAAAATCAGGAAGTAGAGAGAGGCCTAAATATCTGGAAGTCATGGAGATGGAGAAAATTGTGGTTGGGGCCAGGAGGTAGGACTGGCTCTTGCAGTGAATTGATGGATAGGTAGTCAGGAAGAAGAGAAAGATTGAGACAATAAAAAGAGACAGGGGGGGCTTGGCAAAGACTCGGAGACAGATTAAAAGGAGCAGAGGGGAGAAAACACGGACACACAAACACTCATACAGATAAACAAAAGGACGGAGACAAAGAAAGAGGCACAGAAATTCTCTCTCTCTCTCTCTCTCTCTCTTCTCTCATATACCCACACAAGCACACAATATTATCAGCAGCTCTTGAGAGAGAGAGATCCCCGGACACGGCTAATATGCCTCCTCACAGTTACCCTACAAAAAACAGAGATGTTAAGAGGATAGGAGTCTAACAAAGACCAACGGGTGCAGAGTGGAAACCCGGACTCTCTGCACAACAAACAGAAATGCAAACAAACGATGACAACAAAGACTACAAACCAGCGGCTCCTTGGCAGAGACAAATTTATCCTCGACTCTCGACTGTGTGAAAACTCTTCAGGACTGAAAATATATGGTTGCTTGTGTGTATGAGGGGAGGGAGGGGGCTATTGTGTTTGACCAGAGCCCTTAAGAACGACAGCACAGTCAGATGTGAGTGGATAGGTGTGCACAGTATTTTTGTCTGACATCTGCTAGGTTTGCTTAAGACTCACTCTTGACCTTTTTATTTTCCTAAATAATACAGTAGCTCTCGGTAAAGAAGAGAGAAGAAGAGTATTGATTTTACTTGCACACTCCTGAGAGATCAGTGCAAAAAGCAAGTGAACTGTTAATGTTTTTACCTGCGCATGCGTGCACCAGTGCATGTGTTTCCTCTTAATGTGCATTTGCCCTCCGATGGACACCTGTCGCTCAGCAGGGTCAGAGAGACGATTCAGTGTAAAAGTTAGGCCATAATAATCACTCTTTAAGGTGTGATGACTCCACTAGAGGTGATGTGTGAGAGCGATTTATTGGAAATCCAGTCAAAGGGTTATGAATGCAGCTTTGGCATTTCAGCTCCTTCCGGCCACCTTTCTTGAAAGCCATCGTTTCTCAGACGGAGGATATGAGCAACTGAGCATGTAGAGTGCCGTCTTTGGTCCACTGACCTTTCAGGTCACGGTCTGACTGGCAGGGGTGTGATTCCCTGATATGAACTACATGTGGTTCATGTACTTGTGTTGGGTACAACTGCTGTCTGTGTACTGCAGACCCGTGTATGATTGGAAAATCTGGGATAAGTCTAAAGCAACCAACCAACCCTGACTTACAACAACTCTACATGACCTTGCAATTTCAGCCTTAGTACCAGCTGTAGCTGGCAAAAAAATTCTGATTATTCAAAACTTAGTCATCACTGTTTTGTTGTAAAGAGCACAATAATTAAAAGCAAAACCCAAATCTTCAACTGGCTAGATTATTTAAAAACAAAATTGGAAGAGCTTGATAAAACTGGGGACTGTCAAAAGTTCTCTAAAACTATTTTTTTTTTCTTTTTCTGTTTTTTTCCTTTGACCAACTTTCAAAATCAAAGTCACAACATACGTCTGATGCACATGTGACTACTCCCACTCAGCTGAGGCCCAAGGCGAACAATAACAATGACATTTGGCTCAGCTTATCAGTGGGAAGACAGCGATCATGCTCTTTCTCTCACTCTTTTTATCTTTTTTTAATGCCGCCCTTCTTTTTTTTCTGTCGTCCTTCTTATCTCACGGCCTCCAAATCCTCGGCTCTGTGTCTTTGTCTTTCCCTCAACAACTCTATCCGTCTTTGCTCGAGGAGTTAGGAGTCTCTGTAATAGAGTAGACAAGATGAAGATGTAGACATTGACCTCTCTAGACAAAAAGGGAGATTAATAGTGGAGTGTGACTGTAGTTGAGTCCGTGCATGTTTTTGTGTGTTTTCGTGGAAATAAAAGTAACAGATTGCTGAAACCAAAACAATGAGCAGTGTCGTCTGGCTGTCCCTGAAGAGAAATACGCTTCCAGGCCTTATCGCAGTCTATCTGTTTTCTTGTCCCCTGTGACCATTTAGCATGTTTGTTCAGTGATTTGACTGCGAAAGCAAAAGGAAAGGATGCTGATGACGATACAGAAAAGAAATTTGAACTCAAGGGACCATACTAGTGTTACTACAAGTCATTGTGCAAAGGTTACATAAACCCCAACCAAGTTTTATCTATGAGATACCGTGTTTGTTTTTATTTCGTTCATATTCAGTAAACGGTACAGAAAGTACCAGAAAATGTGCAACAACATCGGCTACACAGAATGCTTCTTCACGCTAATATTCAAGCTAGGATATACTAGCACTTGGAACTTTTTTCCAGGTGTAATAACTTTTGCCTCAGTGGCTCCCAGCTACCCCCTCTCTCTCGCTCAGCGATTTTTGACAAAAATAAATGCAAATATTCTCCTTAGAAGGGTGATTTAACCTTACCTACAAGTTTCACATGTCCTATAAGGTTTCTATACTCTGCTTCAGCATGAATGGCAGTGAATGGGGTTTAAAAGTGCAGGCTGAGATTGACCAAAATAAACATTTAAACAATAACATTTGTAGCAGATAGGGGCGATCTCTGGTGAGAAGTCAAAAATAGACTGGTATTGTCCTTTAAAGTGGAGTATGTTATTTATTCGTAGTTTGAAATTTAATTAAAAAATTGCGGTTTCTAATAGCTTTGGTCTGTTGTTACGAGGATATCTGTGTGTGCACGCACAGCTGCAGCAAGTACAGTAAAGTCGATTAAGGAGCAGAGCAGTGCTGCAGTTGTCAAGACGAAGCGTACACCTGTTTCTTTCACTTATTTTTTTATTTTTTAAAAATCTGTTCCTTTTCTCCACCGGGAATACTCCAGGATTTTATCAAATTCACACCAGAAGTGCTCCTCCTGCCTTTTGTCTTCCTGATGTAATGCTGTATTTGAATACCCACATGCAGCTACCACTAGACTAGGCTAATCATGCTCAAGTGGGACTTCTGATAATTACTGTGCACCTGCTTTTTAAACCCAGGACATTTGTACACCCAAACAAACACACTGTCTTTGTCACACTCACACAGCCGTGCTGCTGAGCCACATTTGGCAGTGCGCTGTCTCTCTCTCCTGCCTCCATAGAAACTCTCTGCCAGTGTGATTCTATCTCTTGTCCCATGTATCTCCATCCATCCATGCTGTCGCTCTCTCATCTCCCCCTTCGCTGTCTTCCTCACACTCCCCTCCTCAGTGGTTTGTTTTGGCAGGGCTTGAACAGAATCACACAGGAGACTTAAACTGGCTCAATAGCTCCTATTCCACCTGATGTCCTGCTGTTGCTCCTGTCCCGCTTCTCCTCTCCCCTCCTCTGTCTTCTTCCATTACTTGCTCTTTAAAACAAATTATAAGAGGAAAGTCAAAATTATTAGCTGATTAAAAATAGCCGTGTACTACTTGCCCCCCACCTGTCTAACACTTGGCAGCAAAGACTCAAACCAGGTGTTTTATGATGTGGCAGCCTTCATGAGAGGCCAAGCGAAAAATGAGAGAATTAGACTGTGGCATTCAGTCACAGTTGCACAGTGCTTGTTCTTGTTTGGCTCAGACACAGGACAGGGTGACTGTTGTCTGTTTAATTTGACTTTCATGATTGGGTGAACTGAATTTAACCACTTTATATGTGTAACATCAGTCTAAGTACATGCAAGGTTTGTATGTGACTTATTGCAATAATTTTATTACTTTAGCTAGTAACTAGTGAAGTAAGGGATTACAGTTGTCAAAACAGTAATTATATTACAGTTACTGATCCAAGTAACACTGCATTATTGCATTATGTTCGTCCTCATGTATATTATGACGATGAGTTTGTATGCATTTGCCAACATATATTTTTGTACAAGTGGCTCATTTTATTTGAGCGGTCACTGATGCTGAAGTTCTAATAAGTTACTGATAGTGTTGCTATGCCTAAGCATGTCTTTAAATTAGTAGCCATCAAAACAAGATTGTTGTCCCAATAAAGGGGATTGAGTTTTGATAGCTGGCTAAACAGGTTGTGTGTCACTTTTTCAGGAAGTCGGTTTGGTTGCAAAAGTAATCTAATAAAGTAACAAGTAACGTAGCTAATTACTTTTGATACAAAGTAGTAGGCAAAGTAAATTTCTTACTTTTATAAGGAGTAATCAATAATATGTAACTTATTACTGTTTCTGAGTAACTTGTCCAACACTGAGTTAAATAGTTCTTGTTACATTTTTGTGGAGTTTAACTCCTGGAGTGATTAAGCGGAAAGTTTGATGTCAGTAATTTCTGTGGTATTTCTGTTACGGGTACTTGAAAATGTCCAAGGAAATGGACAGTATCAACCTTCATGTGGTCGCCTGCAACGTCTGTCTCAAGGGCTCACCCAAGAAGGTCCAAGAACACATGTAGACAACTTTAGGCGAGGAGTCCCCTTCCTGCAGCATGATGAAGAAGTGATACTAATTTCAAATGTAGCAGAGGGAGATGACTGTATGAAGGCTGATGATTTCTATTCATAATTTTTTCCTAATGAGTTGTTTTTTTCCCATATATCATTTGTAGTTATGCAGAACCTAGAGGCAACATAACAGCATCCACTTGCCATTAACTTAGAAAAGTGCTGCGTATCTGCTTCAAGGACGATGACATGACACTCACTAATTGGGTAGAGAGGAGCGATGGATGGCTGGGGGCTCAGCTTAGTTGGCTGTGGTTGGGGACCTCACTGACCTATCTGTGAAGGTCTTAAGTGCAAACTTGGTTGACACTCGTATAAAAGTGCAACAGCACAAACACACTCACAAGCACATACGTGTCCAAACAAAGGGAGAGGATTGTGAAGTCTCTCGAGGAGGCAGTGTTAATCCTATTGACAAAGGCTTGTCTGAACAGTGGCCTGAGGAGAGATGAGGCTAATTCCTTTTATGGGGACAATAAACCCGCAGGTCACCAAGGCCAAACACACACACACAAACACACACACACACACACACACACACAAACACACAGAATGTATATAAATACACACAAACACACACCCACAGCGTTCTCCTGGAGTTTAGCCCCAGTTCAGAAAATCAAAAGTGCAATAATACAGTATATCACACCTCTCAGTGCAATTGTGCTGCATCAAGTCTGCCTCTCTCCGCTCCTGTAAAGAAATATGGCTCAGGAGATTTCATTGTCTGATGGAATTTGACAAAGTGATATTGACAATGCAGCTTATTTTCCTGGCATAAAGAGGGAAACGTAATATTGTTGCTTTCTCTCCTGCTGTTATTGTGATATATTTCCAAGCACCAAAAATATTTACAGCTATCTCTCCGCCTAGTTACTGCCTCCTGCCAGAATATGTTATCCAAGGCAAAAAAAAAAAAAAAAAAAGCAATATTACATTTCTTATTGAAAAGCGGCGATCCTTCACCTTTTATCCAATCATTAAAGCACACACTCTCTGGCACACATGCACACAAAGAGGTGTTTCCACACTTCTGTTGTGCACAGCTGTCGTCGTGCTAAGAAGCACCTACATTCACACAAACGTTTAAACACTTTCACATATATTTGCACACAATCATGCATAATATAAAAGAAAATGCAGCACTGAATCTGTTCTAATAGATCTCTAAAATCACAGGTGTGATGTGTGACTAAGTGTTCCTGTCAGTCTCAAAGGCATTTACCATCCAGCTGTGTAAAACATGTTGAGCGAATGAATTACATTCAGCATGCAGCTGCTTGCTGTCAATATAAATCACATTAATGCGACAAAAGCCTCCAACAGTTAATGATTTAACAATTAATCACTTGTAATGGGAAAGAGTTTGGACAGTTTAGTAACACAACTTAATTAGCTTCACTAAAGTTTGTGGAATTGTCCCTGCTGTATTTTTCTGTGAGAGAAACACTGAACATTGTGGTATTCAGCTAGGAGTTGACTGTTCTTTTTTTGAAAGGAACTCACTCTGTGTTTTTGTTTGTGTGTGTGTGTGTGTGTCTGTTTTTGCTCCCCAGATGGGACCCCTTACACGTGGTGGGTGGGTCGGGGTAGCGAGAAGCATTTCTACTGGGGGGGCTCGGGGCCTGGCATCCAGAAATGTGCCTGTGGCATCGACAGGAACTGCACTGACCCCAAGTACGACTGCAACTGTGACGCAGACCACAAACAGTGGTAAGTAAGACTGTAACATAAGAGTTCAGCAGGAACACAAACAAATTATATTGCATCGATTAACTTCCTTGTAGTTCCAGTTTTGCAGAGACTTTAGTTAATGTCTGCTGCAGCAGCTGGCACTGAGGAGTTTCCAGTCGCACCAAGTCCACCCTCGCCAGTGAAGCATAGGGGGTCATGTGGGAACATTCATGCACCTGAGTCAGCACATCTGTTTATTTACATCATTCTGCTTAATGCTTCTTTGAGCATCCAGCTGTATCATCCTACTTCAGTTTTATAGATTTGCCCTGTCACTAATGCAGCCGTACATCTGGCTTACCAGAGGTTCTATTGCACATAAAAGGTTTAGAAAATAAATTTACTTCAGAGTTCACCAGAAAATCATGGCTAAAGAGATACAGTCTTGTTTTCTTTCTAAAATTGTTGCTTAAAAAAAAAAAAAAAAACTCTCCACAGCAATTGACAGCTATGGGAGAACAGTGCTACTTTACTTTCACGTTTTGACATGGGTATTAAACTTGTAAAAAGCACAGTTTCTTGCAGCGGGCATAAAGCTTTAGCCTTGGTCTTCTCATGCAACTTCATGTGTCTTGCCATCAACTAGCATATTTAGGAAGTCAACCTGAGAGTTTTCTGCCAGCTGAGGGTGTTGATGTCAACAGCTAGCTTGTTTATAGCCTCATATCAAAAGTATGAAGCTGCTTTTGTCCACTTTAGTCATTTAAAGATCAAATATGCATTTAGGGACTGTATCATATTTTTAAATGAGGGTTCACAGAAGGATTTTTGAGTGTTGTGAAATAAAAGGCTGTGACCTCAACCAATTTTATTTTTTCCCTTACGATTCCCAAGTTATTTGGGAAGAAAAGATTGACCCTCCCCAGGTGAAAGAGTGTTATAATAACATTTTTTTGGTCAATTTGATCTCTTTTCTTCAATAATTTTGGTTTGTGTACACACTTTTATTATCGTAATATATAGCAGCTCTGCAAATAATGTCCAAAAAACACAACTTTCCTGTACTATTGCCTTCAAATCTCAATCGTCCATAGCACTCATAAATGTGACTCACCGGTGTGTATTTGGACAACAGATATTCATATTATCTACTCGATGTCGCCATGCCACCATCTGTCTATCCAAATTTGGTTCACGGCAGCTTGCGCACTAGCACAGAGCTGCAGCAGGAACGCAACAAAACCGTAACGAAGGACAAGCGAGGTGTGTTGAGGGGCTGCAAATGTGATGAATATTAAAATCAGTCCACCAACACGGCTTTTTGTGGCTAGTGTTGTGGAGCAACATCAGCACCTGTTTAATTGCCCTCTGCTTCTGGTCTTCCCTTTTTTACAAATACTGTTCCATTTTAACAAGGCTGTCTTCGACAGGAAGAGATAGCAGCGAAATGCGAACATTTTTGTGTAGATAGCTGTTTTTACGGACATGTGTCCTTTAGAGATTGTGCAATACCATGTCTGTTATCAAACTATGTACACGCCAGGAATCAACCAGTAGAGAGCCACAGATTCACTAGATATTGTACACGCGCACTATCTTGATAGGCCGAGCGTAAAGATCGACAGACAGGTCAGACAAAGAGAAACGACACCCTGGATCATACCAAAAAGTCTTGCCAAGAGGGGAGTCATTGAGGGAACTCACTATACTTTTATGAATTCCAGGGAGAAAACTATTCAAAATTTGATTGATTCAAATTTGTGTGACCCTCCCTGGGACCCAAATTAAAAACAGTGTACCCTCCCTCCGACTCACATTAAAAAAACCTGACCCTCCCCTACTTTCCTCGAAAGGTCCCTTATCTGCCACTGTTACTATAAAGTATACATGTCCAGTAGTAATGGAGGCTCATTATGCAAAGGATCAGTAAGTAGGGGAGGCTTTATGATCTACCAATTACTGTGATCACAGTCAGTAATTAGTGATTTGATGAACAGATCTGTGCTTTAATCGTGGAGAGAGGATTCAGTATATGTGACCATTAGCCACAAAGCAGGCGTACAGGTACAGTTTGAGCTTAAATGTCTTGTACTTCAGGGATAGATGAGTTTTTTTCATTCAGTTAGCCCACTCACAGAGATCGCCCAGCAGGCAAGGAACTGGTTGAACTTCTATTTTATTGTTGCAATGTTATATGTTTTTCTTGTGTGTGTGTGTGTGTGTGTGTGTGGTAGTTCAGCCTAGCAACTATGTCTAAATTAAGCATGTTAAGAACCTGCAAAGGTCGTTCATGTTCTGAGACCTCAACAGCTCTGATTTCCTGCAGAATTGTGCGAGTGTGTATGTGTGTG
>JAPZDX010000013.1:13190423-13204961 GCA_029783625.1 Naso annulatus | reverse complement strand
GGCCTCAAAGACTGCAAAGTGATTGCTTTGCTTTATCAGCTTAACGTTAAGAGTGAAATGTGTCATACCCACGGAAATTTAAACGGGACAATTTCACTGTGAAACTAAAATTGTCACCACTCTAATGCTAATGTTTGCATGAATCTGTCATCTCAGTCTGCCTTAGCTGGACTGTCTGAAGATTTATCCAACTTCAAAGGCTGAAGTGACTGAATGATGAATGTCACCATAAATGATGAGCTTCCCTCCAAAACCAACAGTTTGTGTTTCAAAGCTCCTTCAGCCAGCTGATGGATCCTCTCATTAAACCAAATGCATCGCTGTCTGTGTGTGTTCGTGCATGTGCGTGCATACTGTATGGTAGCAAGAAGAAGAGATTTCATTTGCTTTCATGTCTATTCCCTCATCTCTGAAACTGATGAGATTACAAATAAGTCTAACTCTGTCTCGTTCTCTCCATTAATATTGTATGCATTAATGTCTCATTGTTTGGCTGAGTGAGTTTGTGAAATATTACCCATATAACTGTATTTCCACTCATTACCCGTCTTTGGCAGCACATAGAAACACACATGCATACACTGAGTCATAAATTGGATCTTACTGTTACATTCTAAAGTGAAATGAAATGCAAACAACCAAATTAAATCAAATGGTTCTGTAATGATTTTAGATCATGTCATATTAATATTCATTCCTATTTAAAGGATGTGTTTGAAATGTTTAATGTTTATCGTACTGTCGTGCTTTTGTCAGTTGATAAGTTATTATGTGATAGCCGGGAAAAGTAATGTGTTATTTTGAATAATACATATTTTGTTTACTTCTTATACATAGATTAATTTTAAAAACCATCCAACATGTCCATGCATTTGTCCACTGTAATATATTATTCATGCATAATGCTATTGTATTAATGATATATTCCATCTTTTAACCTTAATGTAGCATGCCTACATTTGACACTCTGCATACCGACGTGTGTTTTACAGAGTTAATCAATTACTACAGATAATGTGTGTGTGCGTGTGTGTGTCCCATGTGTGAAGGTGATTCCGTAGCAGTGGCCCAGGTTTAATTCTGACCCGCCTTTACTAAAAATATAATTTTTAATCACAATGTCAGACAAACAATTTAAATCTTTCCGTGTGTGGTGTATATTACGTGATATGAACAACTGCCTTGCTTGATGTCAGATGATTATCATATATCAGATGCTACACATGTTTATCCTGCTGCAGCACTTTTTCTGTGCCTCCCACACAAAGGGAGATTTTCCATCAGTTCAAAAACCATTACTTTTTTGTTTCAGAATAATTTATGTTTGATAGCTATAAACATTGTACAAGTATTCCCTTAAAGCTAAGGCATTACTCTAGGAAAGCGACATCAGTAAAGCTGAATAATGTCGCCGTAAAATCATAAATGTGAAAAATAAGATAAATAAAATAATAAAATAATAAAGTACAATCAGCTTTCTTAACAGCAAAAGAGAAACAAGGCAAACTGACTAAACAGATTTTTGTTTTTTGATTTTTATCCACTTAATTTTGTCTGTGTGTTTCTCTCAACTCACACAGGAGAGAAGATTCTGGTCTCTTAGTTTATAAAGAGCACCTGCCAGTCAGCCAGGTCGCTGTGGGTGACACGAACAGACCGGGATCTGAAGCCAAGCTGACTGTGGGACCCCTTCGTTGCCAAGGAGATAGTAAGTGTTGCATCATGCGTACAATGACATGTACCGTGCAGCTGTGGTTGTTGATGCAACAGTCAGCAGCGGTTTTTCATTATTTTGAGTGACAGGCAGCGTTGCAAATATGTCAGAATCCAGAATGATATTGGATGTATTGGTGTATTTGAGCTACAAGGCGTTAAAAAATTAAGTTTTGAATTGTTAAATTGTGAGCAAACAAGAAGCAACTTTGCAGGCAATTAATTTTGGTTGAATGAGAGCTCCTACTGTGCTAATTGTAGTGGAAATTAGCCATTTATGAAGTTTCCCAATAAAACAAAAACACATGGCGAAAAGGAAAGCAGTTTAAGAATTTGCACTGAAACCAAATGAAATAGCAGATATTGGATCATGTTGATCTGTTGCACTTGCACAGAGCACTGCACAGAAGAGTTCATGCAACGGGAGAAAAGCAATAACTTTCAGTAGTGAGAATTCCAGGTTTCATAGCTTGATCATCATTATCACCTGAACTGGTGAGAGCACAGCTGCACCTGACTTTCAAGCGGAAGTAACACCATGTAGCTGCAAGGGTCTCAGTCTCCATCTCGTTTACGTCTGCTTCCACACAAGATCACGTAAGAGACAGTGTGATTATGTCCATTCGCCCTCTGGCACAATAATCCTAATAACATCATGTAGTGTGTCACGCCCCATCATTTTAAACTCTTGTAGTGTGTGTATGTTTGAGATTAGAGAGAAGAACATCTGTTTAAATTTACCTTAATTGGTTAGGATTTCATATCTCAAGTAGTCTGAGCCTTAAATTTGGAGTGTGAAAAGGTCATTAATGAAGCCCGCAGGTAAATCTCACTATGCTTTAGAACTATCAGTGGGATCTTGAAAGGAAATTCGAACCCTGCAGGGTGCCTCCACAGGTAAATGAACACTGTTGCGAGCAGTCTGCTTTAGCTGCATGTACAAAAGGGACGTTTGAGTGAGGAAAGAAGACTGCAGATACAATGGCCTAATTGAGAGGAAATATGTGTATTAATGACTTTCTCCTAGTCAGCCGCTGAGAGGAGTGTTTTCATTTTCAAAATACTTCCCAGCTGGATGTAGAGGCATGACTGCTTAACCTTTGCGAGCAGCTCATCAAAAAATTGAGTCAAGAGATTGCCTACATTCTCTTTAATACAGCTCATATTAAAATTGCCCTGTTGACATTGCGTGTGGCTTTTTAAACAGTCGGGGGTTGACAGAGACATTTTTTTAAATTTGATGCTAAGCCATAGGAAATTCCTAAACAAACAGTCAATAGTACTTAAGCACACCTTTAAAGTAGTTTATGACTTGTGATCATTTCACCCCATGAAAGAATTTATAGAGAAAATGAGATGAAGCTTTCAACAAAGATCTCTGGGCTGAACAGTATGGCAGTAGATAAAGGTTGTCTTACCCATTAAGATTGCTCTATGAAGTCTGTAGTGTTGTGTCTGAAATGCCAGCACATTGCTGAGGCAGGTCAAGTAGTACTGCATGGACAATGGAACATAACATTTAAAACAACAAAGATTGCATTCTCCTATCTCTCTTGTGCAAGAAGGTCAGTTGTGGCCCTCCTGTAGAGCTGTCTAACATGCAGGAAAGCCGCCTGGAACCAGACAGGAATGTTTAAAGCAGAATAAACTAGCTGTTAGAATATTGCATTTTTGACTGTGATAACAAGTGTAGGCTATTGTTAGAGACGGAAATTTTTTGATCTATGGCCTCTCTATAGATTTTAAAGAAACATGTTCAGGGTGTTGGCCGATGACCTGACTCCTCCAGAGTGCGCTCTGCTTGACTCATCCTTTCTGAATGCATTTTTTGTACTGAGGGACGGATTTACTTGTAAATAAAGCCAGTCCGTGCCAGCTGTCTGCATCACTATTGACGTATTCAGGTAGGTAACTAGGGGAAGCTGAAAGGATTGTGAAATACTGGAGAGCAAAGTCATAGAAATCTGAGAGTGATAGCTGGCTGCATTTACACACTAACACTTGTATTACTACTTGAATTGATTATTTTAAGTGGCAGGTACCTGGTGTGCAATTTTCTGTGGCTGCAAATAGAGCTAAGCAAAGAAAACTTCTTCTTTTTTACTATTCACTTCTTAGAAAGATGTCACTTCAAGCAAGGACATGCAGAGAATGGTTAAGAATGCAGCGATTTTCCCTTTGCCTGTATCACTATATTGTTGCAAGAGAAGCCTTTGATTCTTGTTGAGCCTGTTTGTCCTGCACATTGTTGAGTCAGTCAGTCAGGGACATTCGTTTGTCTTCTGGTCTCATTGTGTGGATGTTTTCAAACACTTAAAAGTTGTAGCACATAAAAACCCAATCCCACTCTTCTGTAAAAATCCTTCATCGTGCTGATTGCACCACTCCTATGGCGCCAATCATAGTATTTTGTTGTCTTTTGTTTGATGAAGGTAAGCTCACACATGTCTAAGCATCTGTTAAACTCACAAAGAATGCATCTACTGTTTTTCTTTACAGTAGATGTAAACAGTACAACTGCACCATCAGTGAGGTGTCAGCACAAGTTAAAAATGTTTAGGATGTTTATTCTGTGGGATAAAAGCAAAAAAGCAGAGTAGTTACACACTATGGGGAACTTTTTTTGACCTTTGCAATTAACAGAAAGAAATAAGGATAAAATACTGCGGTCTTAATTATCTTTACTCTCCTTGTGTGGAAGAAAATTATTCCTCTTTCTTAATCCATAGTCCCAGTGGAAATTAAACGTTATTCGTACGTCTACATTCAAACACTGGAAGCCAAACTTCTGGAAAGTAACAAGCCTCTTTCGACAATTAGAATCAGCCACTGATTATTTGAATTGGGATTTTACATTTTAAAAAAATGTGAAAGGAAAAAACACTTCATGCATGGCGAAGTACAATTGGATACATTGTTATTCCGGGTCTGGCACTTGAGTGTGAAAATAACACATGGCTTACACTCAAATTGTTCAGTCAATCAGAGAAACAGTTATTTTATCTTGACTTTCTTTTCAAAATGAATGTGTGTGTGGTTGTGTGTGTGTGTGTGTGTGTGTGTGTGTGTGCATGGCTGCACATGCGTGTGTGTAAATGTACCAGATAAAGCTATCTGAACTCTATTCAGAACCCTTTCCTCTAAACACCCATTCTCTCCTCACTTTATTCTTTGCTATCTTGTCCTTGTAGTTTTGGCTGCTTCTCAGGTAAACATCAGGTATCAGATACTGCAGAATCACGCACACACACACTGGGAGGCAGTTTAATCCTTGCTGTTTCTCTTTCCTGTCTATTCTTCTAATCAGTGTTGGCACACTGCTCTCTGCGGGGCTTCGGGTCAACTGGAAGACACACACAGATTCTGCCACTTTATCATATTGACCGTCTTTCTTTCCTCTGAACTCGTAAACCTGTGCTGTTTCACTTTGCTTCACTTTGTCCTGTGTCAGTCCTGCAGCGTGCTGTCAGCTTGACATGGATTAATTGCATCACATTCCTGATGCATCTGTTATACTTGACTAAATGAATCATTTCTCATACTGCATCTGAGTGGGCTTTCTCACAAACTCATAAAAGTCAAATGGATGGTGGAAACCTTATCCTAATGATGTAAAGCCACACAACCATGAAGAATAGCTGCCATTACAAGGGGATATTCAGTATCTGTAGAGCTGCAAAAACAGACACCGGGGTGTTACGCACACCAACACACCCACGACTACTGTTGCCTGTGTGAGGGTGCACACCAGGGGTGTCAGCAACACAACCTGAAGATGGCTCAGGCTCACGCTTGTTGACATGTCAGTCACTGTCCTACTCAGTACAGTCTCAGTTCCAACTTGTCTGGCGCTCATCCAGAACCCCTTTACGTGTGTTTGTGTGATGCGCAAAGTCTTCTTGCCACACGTGATTGCCGTTTTAAACGTATTTTCGTATATGTGAAACTGTTGTCGTTTAAAACACTTGTTTAACTTTTTGAAACATTTGAAGTTTTGTTAGGTTTAGACATGAAAGCTAATGCCTTGGTCAAAATACGAGATATCAGCTGGATTATAGCGTGACCGGGAAGACGTAGGGCATTGAGTAGGCTCAGAAATAATCGATGAGCATCGGGCACAACAATCAATCATTTCATCTCGCATAGAGTGTCATAATGGACGACAACTGACGTTCCATCTAGGACGCCTCACAACCTCACGACAGAAAGACTAGCATGTTTGATGTACTGTTTACCTCCCAATGACGGCTTGTCAGCAGCAGTAGTAGTCAGTGGCGAGCGCTTCCTCGCCGATGACGTCATGCACGTCGTGAACTGCAAGCAATGATTGATCGGGAAGCAACGTGTAGTCTGTCATGCCTCTCAGCCACAACACAGCAAGAATTTCTCTTTAATCGCCGAATCTGACGCAGGGAACATTTTAACAGACAAAAATATCTTGTGGCCTGACCCCGGAAAAAGTTAAGTTTAGTAAAAGATCACTGACTTTTGCTTTTACTGCCGCCTAACTGAGAGTCCTGCATGTGATTGACCACTGACCTCTGTTGCTCTTTGGATTTTTTTCACTCTTTCTACTTTGTTGGGTGGAGCCACTGCTGTGAGCAGATGGATTTACATTAGAGTAAGTTAAACTTAAGACGTATCCTGTGCTTTAAAAAGTGATGCCAAGGGAACCCTACCAAGCTTTCTCATGCAATGAGGATGACTTGTCACCACGCTCATCAACTCTTCAGAAAAATACAAATTTTGTAACACTTACTCCCCCTGGATCAGCACATCCTGACTACCAGTGTTTGAGCAGAGAAGCTTCTTTGTTAGCTTAGTGTGCCTCAGGCCGATGAGTCTTTTTGCCTAAACCGTCCTGATTTTGACCTGAACCCGACACATCCTACGACTACAGTCAAAGGTTTTTTTCTATGTATTATGTTTCCTTCAATCTGAAACAAGTGAATCAAACTCCAAGTATTAAAGCAACCTCAGTGATTCTCACTTCCCAAATTAAAAAAAACAGTCCAGAGGATTCAGAACAGAACTGCCTTTTGAAACTGCCTGTACCTTGCTCCTTCTCTCTCTTTATCTTTTTTATCTCCTCAATGAAATGGATTAAAGCAGCATACAGAAGAAGTAATGTCGGTGTCTGCTGTGTGATGTAACAAAATACCAGAGAGGTTTTGTGGAAAGTAATGTCCTGTGGAGAGGAAAGGCAAACATGGATTTAATCTTTAGTGCAAGGCAGCATGATCATTACTATAATAATGCTTCATATATTATCTATTGACTGCTCATTTTTCACAGTAAAGGGAATCATAGAGTGGAGCTGTGCAGTCTCAGTGGACTGAGTGCAGATATTCTGCCTGTTTTACACAGAGACGGCTCTGCATTTAAGACTACAACGAAATAACTAAGAACACCAAAATGTGGTTAACACGTTTCTCTTGCAGTCAAGTTTTTGCTCCGGTCCATTCATCCGGCAGACAGGAAGTGGCCTGGTTCTGTCGAGGGTGCTGAGCATGACAGAACACCTGCCCTCACTTCTCAATGGTGCCACACTCATTACGGCCCCTTCATCAACAATCTGCTGCCACTCTCACTAATGTGCTTTCATCACAGAGCTGTCAACATATAAACAAACCATGATTTAATGACCCATGACATCACATCTGTTTGCGTGTGTGGCTCTATCATGTTGCAGTATGGCAGACACAATTACTAAAGATGGATCCCGCCGTCACTTGGAGGGTGCCATATTCTCTTTGTCTTACTCTATTATCCACTGTGTGTGTCTGAGTGTGTGAGAGACAAGAAGAGAGTTATGCTTTTTTTTTTATTGAGTGACCAAATTAACAAACTAACCTTAAAATGAAGATGACTTTGAGGTATGTTTGCAATAGTGCTGGCCAAGACACCAGAACACAGAGCATACATTATATATCGGCTCATTAAGGCATATTAAGCATATATTAAAAATTTTACACGTGAATAGGTACTCCTTGTATGATTGATGCTTCTCATACTGTGCATGGAGCTCTGTCTCAGGAAGAGCAATGATGATTGGCTGCCATATAATGGGTTTTCATAGGCAAATGACTAATGCATTGGGCAGTCAGGGAAAGTTTTAGTGCAGAGTTACGTGTTTCTGTGTGTGTGTGTGTGTTTCTGTCAGACTTTCTGTGGTGGGCACAAGAGCGAGTAAGAGTGTATCTTTGTGTGTGTGCACACCCATGTGTACGTGCTCCAGCATTAATGAAGCCCATTTCCATGGCTAGTTTAATGGCAGTCCGTACAGTCACAGGCAGATAGAGAGGAATTAGTCCCATTTATTGATGTTAAAAGGGTTTGGACATTTTAATAGATGGGAATGAAAATAAATGACAGCAAATGAAGCATAGCAGCATATATTCTATTATTATAATAAAATGCACCTGCTGTGAGACATGCTTGGCCTCATGACTGACCACAAATGAAAGCTTGCGAAGGTCACCTATGATAATTTGAAATTAATTTATTGATATGCTCCCCTTTGATACTGTTCATTTGCTTACATATGTTGTCTATAAGGGGTGGAGTGATTGATGAAATTTGCAGTTCAGTATATATTATGGTGTTTGGTGTCACAGTTTTCACTTTGGTTTGTCAGGTTAATGTCAGCGTGTTTTTTATTTGGTTAAAAAAAGCATAACAGTACACATGATTAATTCAATTAGTAATTAATTAAAGGAATATTTTTAAATACAGTTATTGTGCTGCTTTTGATAATAATAGACTTTATTCATTTAGTGCCTTTCAAAACGCAGTTACAAGATGTTTTACAATAAAAAGCAAACACATTATAAACGCAAAAGAATAAAACAAATCAAGCCAAAAACTAAATACATAAACACATGGAGATTAAAACAAAACAGAAATCATAACAAAAGAATCTCATAAAAAGAATTAAAAGACTGTTGTCATATAGATTAAAAGGTGCTGACAGAGTTTAATGGCAGTTCATTTCAGAGTCAAAGAGCCAAATGCTCTATTACCTTTGTTTGTTAGTGTAAGCCTTGAAACAAACACAAATAAAGCATCCAAGGATCTCAGGGTGCTGAGAGGTAATAATACAGCATCTCTTAATTAATTTCTGTTTCTTCTCTCACTTTGTCATAGTTGGTGGCAGAAATTGCACCTTAACGCTGTTTGCCACACACCATAAAGCACAGAAATTCATCAAGAGTAATTGTTCTTTTTGCACATTATTGTATAATTATGGTCCAAATTTGTCTCACAGCTTACCTACACTGACTAGTGAGCGTCTATTTCAAGAAGAATTTAACTATTAGCTTTTTTTTTGTTGTTTTCAAATCTCCTATACATATTGTGATTGAAAAAAATCCTGTTTGCAAAATCTTTATTTCATGCTCACAGTGTAGTGAAAACTTAATAGTGTGACAGATGTAGCAAAGCATTGTGTTAATGAAAAAGGCGGCATATGCATGTATTCCCCCCCTTTTTTTAGTGATTTACACACAAGAAATAGCTAAAAATAAAATAAGAATCAAATAATGTTTTTTTTCTTTCAGTCTTTTCTTTCCCTCTTCATTTACATGAATATATCTCTGAAGGTTTAGTGCAATAAATGTATGACAAGAAACTTAATTACAAAGTGAGACTGATAAAGACTTTGTGGGTCTCAGATGATAGACACAAATTACCTCAAGATTTAAGTGCTACATTCGCTGTGAATATACAGCACATAGATCAGAAAATTACACGCCGCAAATAGCTCAATTACACACAAATGAGATGAAATGCATGTCTCGATGGAAATTTCAAAAGAAGAAATATATGCGTGTTGCGCCACAGTTCAGCACATTTCAGATCTATTAATGTGGACTCAAGTGTTATGTTTTGAACAATGATACCTGAGCTGTGCCCTTAGGGCCACTTTCTAAGTTAGATGCATCGTCTGCTAAGATAGATGCTTGTGCCGCTTTGGTTAGATGACACTATTGTTAGCACTTTAATGAAAAAGCCTCCTAACAACTTTGCAGCTAAAGAAGGTGGCAGAGTGCAAGTTGCAAGTGGAAAAGTTAGATGAGATGGCGCGGTGTGTGTTTGCTCCAACAGCAAGTGGCCCAAGATCCTAAATGTCAAGATCTATAGTGATATTATTACACTGTGAGTACATGCAGGATGTGTAAATGAGGATATTAATATGAGCCATTGTGACAGTAAGTGTGCTCAATTCTGCCTGAAGCCAAATGTATACATGACTTTGTAGTTTTGATATGTATGAGCATGTATTTTATGTGTGTGCTTGTTTGTGTACATGCCGAAAAAATGTCCTTGCTAATGACCTGAGACGGTGCAGTCAGTCATCCTTACCATCTGCTGGTACTGGCACATAACCCATCTGGTCAAGCATAGACAGATAAATCATCTAGTTGGCTTCCAGACCCAAACTTCACCCCAAACTGCATCTCACATCATGTCAGCTGCTACAGTTCAGTGGGTTTAGATTTTCTTTTTACATGAGTCCCTGTGGCCTAATCCAGAGCCCAGCAGCTGTTTCAGTCAAATGAGTCGGTGGGTCCACGAGATGTTTGCAACATGCATGAAATGCAAAAACATAGGAAAGGTAATCTATTAACTGAAGAAGTGTTAAGTTTTTCTTCTTTATGGTCATGACTCTGCCTTATTGATCCAGGGTATTAGACTTGAGTTGTTTTTTGAAGGTTAGTTCTTTTCGGATTAACTGTCTTACTTTTGCATTCTTTTGCATGCTAATATATTTACCTAATTGCATAAAAATCCATCCAATAGTTGCTGAGACATTTCAGTCAAAAGCCACAAATGTACACAGATCACAAAAGTCAGTAGAATACATACTGCATGGATAAAAATGCCATTTTTTAACAAACTTGGTTTTTACTAATTCTCGTGTAGCAGTAGCCATACATCAAACTTACACCTGTCAGAGTGAGATTCATAATATTACTGATAATTTTGCAGGCTGTGAAACTCTTTTCTCTATGAAAACTGTGCAGAAAGAGCTGTTGCTATATTCTAACTGCTACTGACGCAGCACTAATATCCTAGAGGATAAATGCAATAATGCCAGATGTTTATGTCCTTCAACACAATGCTGGATTGCACTTTGTCCTTGTATGCATTGTGAAGTGATTCAAATAGTGGCTTAATATTAAGCACAGTGGGATAAGAGGCATTAGAAACCACCATCAGGCAGCTGAAGACCATTAAACATTTTATCCAAACTTCAAAAGAAGAAAGAAACAGAATATCAATGGACCATTATCTTGTTTCAGCAGTAAATGAAGTGTCTAACAATGGAGTAGCTCAGCAATAGAGGCCACAGACATCCTGAAAGTAGATCTGAGATGCTCTTGGCTAAGCCGTATTGTCCACTGCGGCGCACCACACAATGCCAAGTGCATCAGGAGGAAAAGGGACAACAGGATAAGAATTTCTGCATTGGCGTCACCTTGAGAGCCAATTAGACAGAAAAATGGCTTCTGAAGAAAGCCACTTCAGATCCAAATTGAAAGCTGCCTGTCTTTGAAGTGTCCATTGCCAACCAGTGACACAGTTTTTAAAAGGATTACTAGTTTCTTGTTTGTATGTATGAATGACTTGATCGCACACAGCATGTTATAGTAATATGAATGAACTGTACATCTTCCAAGGCCGGTCTGCTCCAAATTGATGTGGCAGGTGGCTGTTCTTATCAGTCTCATTTAATAGAAATTGGATCAATAAATTTGTCTCATAAACTTAATTTACCGTTCCTTCAATCACGTTGCGAGACGTTGAAGTTAACGGCTTCATGGTGTCTTAGTCAGGAAAAACATTCATGAGCTGAATCGCTTTTTGAAGCATTTGTTTGATAAACATTTCAATATGGGAGTGATAAATGGGCCACAGTCTAGCCAACCAGTTGCATCTGTGTTTCTGGCACAGGGGCAATCAGAGGTTTATGATTCGGTGTCCATGTTTATTTCTCTAGCACTGTTTTCTCTCCAACACTCAGTTTCTGTCAACCCCTAATTTGTTGTTCTCCTTTGCTTCTCACACCATGAATCTCTTTCTCTCTAACCTCCCACTTCCCTCTTTTCCTCTTGTTCTCCCTCCCTCCCTCTGAAGTGTGTCTCGCCTCCCGGCTGTGTTTCCATATCTTTGTATCCTTCTCGCTTCTATGTCTTTGTCAGCCTTCTTTTTACTCTCTTGCTGAAAGCTATTAGGGTCTTGTTCGGTGTATACAAACAGATATCACAGCACATTTTTTTAGGTTATTTACGATTTGTGATGTTATTTTATATTTATGCCGTGAGGGATTTTGTTTATGCAGTATACACAAAAGAAAGCTGAATAAATTCTCTGTGTATCAACATGACTCTATAAAAATCCCATCATTATGTTACCTTTGAGCTCCTGCATCTGCTGCCATCATCAAAACAATTATCAGTCACTGGTTGTACATGTCCCAAACTATGTGGCTCTGGTTTTCCTTCCTGCTATGATGTAACATCATAGTAAACAGATAATTATTTGTTTCTGGCCTCTGCAGGCTTCCTCCTGTTTAGTCCTCAATTAGCCTTGTTCAATAATTGGCGGCGCCTCCTGCAGAGAAATGAACAGTATTCCAACTTCAAACAAACTAATCACAAAGACAGCATCAGTAGGTGGTGGTGAGCGCTTGCTTGGCCGCTATCTGCCCTTGCCCCTGGTGACAGGATGCAAGGCAAGGAGGAGAAGGGAGGAGCTCAGCCCTGTCATTGGGGAGCGCTTATCGCACTGAACCAGGACACACACACACACACACACACACACGTACAAACACACAAATGCATGGACACTGGTGCATACCTGCATTTTCAGGCTTGCACACACACACACACACACGATGTGAGTACTTTTGCACGCACAAATGGATACAAACTCACACATGAAAGGAGGCAAAGTGGTGCTGAATTGATAAGTCAATTTACTGATTAGTTGCTCTGCAGAAGATTAATCAGCAACAAATTTTTTAATGACACATCTAGCAGCTCGAATTTAAGGATTTGCTGCTTTTCTTTGTCTCCTGACATTAATTGAATATCTTTGGACTGTTGGTTATGCTAAACAGGCAGCCTTAAGATGTAATCTTGCAGATGCACGTCAGATTAGGATAATAAATTAAAGATTCATTTATGATAACATTAATCATTGCTTGCAGTTCTAACACACACACACACAGAGATGTGTGGCTCCTCTGCTCCACTGTTCCTGTTCACTCTGCCTCTGGGGTGATGGTGAAGGGTCTGAGGCTAATCCTCCAAGGCATCAGAGAGATCTCACACAGCTGATACCACATTAGCCTTCACCTTTCTCCTCTTCCTCCTGCCCTCCATGTGCCCCCCAGCTCCTCCACTCCTTCTGCCATCTGCCCTCTACATAACTTAACTCTCCTCTTTTCCATCACTTCTTCAATATTCTGTCCTGTCACCCGTGCTCAGCCGCTTTCCTCTTCTTCTGTCCTCTCTCCTCATCTGTCCTTTCAATGCTCTTTGCTCCTCCTCATCTTCTTTTCTACCGACTCTTCATCTTTTGTGAGCGATAGGAGCAAGACAGAGACATGGCAAGGCAAGAGGAGGGGAGACAGCGGAGAAGTCACTTCATCAACCACAGTCTGATAATTCATCAGCAGCTGTTGAACGTGCTGCTACTTTGTCTTCATTAGCAGCCGCTGGTTTCGCTTCATAAAAGTCATTAGAAAAGTTATTATCAAAAATCCTGCAACACTTCACGCACATACCTTTGTTCGCTTCTCAAGTCCTCCTTTATAAGAAAAGAAATGGTCTCCCCCTGCTCCTGTGATATGATCAACTTTCTTTTGAATATTGAAGTTGCAGGAAATTACAGGCCACATTAAAATCTCTGCACAGAAATAGTTTTAGGTGATGAAATCATTTTTACTGAGGTGGTATTAAATGAGACACATTAAACAGTGGACGTGACATAATAATGTTTTATCCAGAATAGATTGATCGCTCTTTGGGATGAAATGAAAATGGGTGCATAACGGTGTGAAATGAAACCATTTCTACAATGAATTTACTCTGCAGCTTATCAGATCAGAATGGGTTACAGTGTTTGCCATAGTGGATGCACGTGGGATGGGCTCGCTCAGATGTGTGATCCTGTTTGTTTTTTCACAGATAACTACTGGAATGCTGCGTCATTCACCACCCCCTCATCCTACCTGCACTTTGCCACCTTCCAGGGTGAGACCAGCGCCGACATCTCCTTCTATTTCAAGACCAGCGCACCCTACGGCGTCTTTCTGGAAAACCTGGGCAACACTGACTTCATTCGCTTGGAGCTCAAATGTGAGATGCATCAGAGTGTTTCTGTGTGTGCATTTCTCTCTGTGTTTGTCTCTCCAATTCCCACTCTCACTCTTTATCTAGCCTAGTGTGAGGTTTTAATCCAGCAGACAGTCTGATAGCACTAGGGGCAACCTGTCACCGCACACACACACATTCACACACACACACACACACACACACACAGGATCACACAGACACAGCCTGGTGCAGACGCACACACCAGTCAATTGCCTTCCTGATTATGGCGCACTACTTTGTGTGATTGCAAGAGAGAGCAATCATTTATTTAAGGTAATTGGTGTGTTCTATAATTATGTCCATTATGAACCTCTGTTTAACCAAATCCCCCATTTTCTTGGATGACAAAACACAATGTCTCACGCGCGCACGCACACACACACACACACACACACACACACACTCTCTCTCTCTCTCTCTCTCTCTCTCTCTCTCTCTC
>JAPZDX010000013.1:13178328-13189861 GCA_029783625.1 Naso annulatus | reverse complement strand
CCCATCAGTGAGCAGGGTGAGACTCTCTCTCTCTCTCTCTCTCTCTCATTCTCTTTTTATTCTATAAATCATGTTTTGCAAACAGGAGGGTTTAAATCTCTTAAAAGTCCGTCTCATGCATTTTCTTTTACCTCAGTGATTAAATGGCTGCGTTTTTTGTATTTCAATGTTTAGTGATGAGGATATGGCAACAGAGGAGACACCCAACAATGGACAGCTTTCCCCCACCCCATTTTAATCTCTCGAAGCCTTCTCTGAGACTTATGATTGACATGTCACGCAGAGATCTGTGATCTGTGATCTTGTTCCAGCGGCCCAAATGAATGTCCCAGCAGCCTCGATGGAGCCGCTCTGATCAAGAATGTTAAAATCTCCGGCTTCAAATTAGTCGGCGAGCTGCGCTGCGAAGGGGGTTCCCGGTCCAGCATGGCTGTCGATAGATGACTAATTGCATTTCATTGGGATTCAGAGGGATTTGAACATTTGATGTCAAACACACTCGCTTACCATTTCCTGCTGGTGTTCCTTGCCAACCATTGTGTCCAAATGCCAGACAGTGAGGAGACACAAAGTCGAAAGACGATTTTTGAGCCAAATTGCTTTCTAAAGCCAGTCACGCTGAATTTTGTCAGCTAGTTTGTGACCTGAAAGTTCTTTAAGCTTTTTTGTTTTCTTTTTCACATCTAAACTTATACTTGCAGAGAATCAAATACAAACCTATAAATGCACATAGTCATTTACGCAGAAAAAAACAATGTGCTGACACTATACTGTACGTGCAAGTACCAAGAGAAGTTCTCCAATGGGGGTCGGTATTTATCTTTCAAACGCGCATGAAAAAAACACACAGAGATGCAGTAAGTATATAGTCTGTCACGGCTGCACAGCAGGCCAGAGGAGATAGGGACTGTGTGTGTTTGCGTGTGTGTGTGTCTCCCAAGGCTTTTAAAATGCCCCCACATCGATTTCCTCTCTCCTCTCCCTCGCTATCATCTCGCATTTTGCCCCACAGCACACGTTTAGACACACAATCGCAAAACGACTTGCGTGCACACAGAACGCACGCTCAGACACATAAACACACACATAATCTCTGCCCTCTCACTGGTGCAAAAACTGTATCTGATGCAATCCCGTCAGGGCATGAAATGACTAGCATTAGGCCAGAATAGCATAGCTTTGCTATTGCTGGGGCTCGACACACTTGCAGATGCGCACACACATGTGACCTTGTAGAAAGCACACATTACTGTGACCTCAGCAGACTCAGGTGGACACTGTTCCTCTGAATCCTCATCATCAGAAGGAGGACACATTTGAGACCCAGTACTGAAAACGATTTTTGTAACCATGTGAACTGAAGTGGTAACAGGATTGGGGATGGATAGAAAGGTCCCTAAATACAGATATGCGCTTCTTCTGGGTTGCTGTGAAGCTCAGTGGAAAGTTTATATGTACCACTTTTTGAGCCCTTTAGGTCCTACAACTTCAGTGATAGTCTTGTTCAAAAGTATAAACATTTTCGGTAAGGGATCCAGCTAGAAATGAACTTTACCACCGAAGACCGTGGCTTATAAAATTGCATTATTGCTTTTCTATGTGAAGACCAGACAGACAGAAAGTTTATATCATAAGTTTAGCAGTAGTCTTTGCTTCTTTAGCTTTTTAAAGTTGTCAGATGTTCTTTTGACTTGTTAAAGTTAAGTTTGAATTAATCTACCGGGGTGAAAAGCAATCAGCCACAGAGATTTTTTATACTCTTGTTCAAAAAACTGGCAGAAGTTTAAGTCTTTATCTCGCTATAACTGTTCTATGCACACTAAGAAACGCTCCAGATTCCCTGCATTGTGAGCATGCAAGTTTTTTGCTGATAAGCATAAAAAAAAAGTTTTATTTGACGAGCCGTTTGTCACAAAGGGACTCTTAGCTTTTGAGAAGTTGCTTTAAATCTCGTTTTAGCATCAACAGCAGCAGGTTTGCTGTGGCGCTCAGAGTTTGGCTCGCACTTAAATAGAGCTTCCCTCCTTAAAGGGGCCAGACTGTTCCAGCCGTCCCAGGAGTAAAAACACACAAAGCAAAAACGCTAACATACAGCCAACAAAGAATCAGCATCAGTATAACAGGAAAGAGATCAGAAGGATAGCACACCGCCTGCCACTTGAAAATAGATGAACGGCAAAATGAAAGTTCACATTAGACAAACACACACCCACGTATGTGCACACCCACACAGGCAGTGATGGTTCACACATTGACACACACGATACACAATCGCTTCCACTATTTATCATTGTTTGTTGTGCTGCGCTGACGCATAATTTAGACTTTGGCTCTTTCAGCCTGCATATTAAAAGATTAATAGAAAAACAAATAGTGGGAATAAAAAGCTCTGGCGGTGTTGCACAGGCCAACATGCAAGTATACCACACACACACATCACACTTGTCGGCATCCATTACGGCCATGCAAATAAATGAGGCGGACTCTGAGGGCACTTTAGTTTTCATTTCTGCCTGTGGACAGAGTAAAAAAAAGAAAGTTGTAGGGGATCCATCTTGCTTCTCAGGGCTGCTAAAACAACACACAAACAATCAAACACACACACTCGCATGCTACTCAGCGTTGCTATAGCAGCATGCTGTAGCTTTGTTTCTGCTGGGGTATTCTGATATACGTTTAGCTTTCTTTCAGCATTTAAAATAACTGATGCTGCTCCTCCCTGCCCTGCAGACCTGCTCTGTGAACACTCACATCATTAATTCAGTGTACTAAAACCTGTCAGAGGGCTTGTACTCTGCCTCACTGTGTGTGCTTGTTACTATTTGTCTCCATGCTGCTGTTTATTGTGTCGTGTTTTGCCAGTAGCTGAATGTTTAAGCACTTTTTCTGATTTATCATACGGGTTAATGCACTCAGCACATCCAGACAGGCTTTTGCTGAGACGATTTCTGGTGTCTTTGCATCTCATTTCCGTGAAAATGATCATGTCTGCAAGAGAAGGGATCAAGGAAGAAAGGAAGGAAGGGAGGGAGGGTGGGAGGGAGGGAGCGCAAAGGGACCTTAAGATTGATAAAGAACGCAAGAAGATAAGCAGAAAATGAACATTAAACAAACAATAAAGAAATGAAAAACTGAAGGAAGTAATACACTTGGAACGGAGGATATACCCATAGGATCAATGAATAAAAGGGGAAAGGAAATGAAAGAAAAACCAAACAAACGAACAAAACAGTGAGAGGGAAAAAATAAAGGAACAAAAAAAAAAGAAGAAAGATAAGAAAGAAACTGAATGTGTCCTGTAGAAGGGATGAAATATTCAGAAGAATGGAAGAACAGTTGGAACGAAAAAAGATAATTAGATGGAAGCAATATAAAAAAGGGAATGCGGCCAGGCCTATTGATTGCACTAAGGGAAAGAAGAAAGTTCATTTCCCCATTGGCCACTACATAAAATTATCCAATCTGATATCTGCGCCTAATGAAACCATAATGAAGCAGTTATGTATAGATCCATGAAGTGGTTACTTATCATCCCTATGACTACAGCACACTGGTGCCTGTAACCAACATGTGTAACCACCAAGACTACGAGTATATAGCTTTTACACCGCCATTTTACAGTAGTACCAAACATTATGAAAAGAGTCATATTTGGTTTTGATTCTCATAATTTAAAATTGTTTTCTAATTATTGCTTCATTTATTTTCATATTTCGAAGCAAAAATGTTTCTTGCAGTGATGAGCATCATTCAACATGTCTAAGCTTTCACATTTATCCATATAAAGTTGTGCATTATCTAGTGTTTCTGGTAAACAGAATCTCAAAACATTGTTTAACATACACAAACATAGACTGATTATTGCACAGGCAGGTTCAAAGCCATCAGACAGTGACCTCACCAGTGCAGTAGCAAAAACATCTGGAATGAACAGGTGGGAGGCTGAAACACACACACACACACACCACACAAACACAGAGAAATCCAGAAATATTGAACATTTGACCTGTTATGGTTATAACAAATAGAATAGTGCCCCCTGTTGGTCTGTTAAATATAGGCTACTGAACTCCAGAGTACCAATAAACTTTATGCCATTTCAACTTCCTTAATTCCTCATAACATATCCCGAACACACACACACTCACACCCACACACTGACACAAAAATCTTCTACTTTAAGATGATGAAAATTAATCATGTAGAAAAACAAGGCCATCGTGTTCCCTGCACTCATTTTTCTTTCCTTTTCTTTCTCTTTTTTTCATTTACACTCAGCTCTTTCTCTGTTTTGTCTCTCACTCACTGGCTTTCTTCTCTCCAACAAAAAAGTGCAAAAAACTGCAAAAAAACAAAATGCAGCAATATAACTTTGTCATGCAAAACCCAACAGTTATTGACTGCCTGTGAGATTAGTGTTGTCCCAAACTGTGAGCACTCGTGTATTGCAAAGCTGAAATCTATACTAGCCAAATGACTGACCTTGAAACAAATGGGCCATTAGATTAGAAATTGAACGCATATTTACCTGCAGAGTGGACTATGACAGAACAGGCAGTTATACGAGTTCTTAAAAGTTTTGATGTTAGTTAATATTTCAGGTCATTGATTCTTTCTTCATCTCACGCTCCTTCTGCAGCCCCTAAGGTCGTCTCCTTCTCCTTTGACGTTGGGAACGGACCTGTGGAGTTAACGGTACACTCAGACACACCCCTCAACGACGACCAATGGCATCGCGTGATGGCTGAGCGAAACGTCAAAGAGGCGGTCCTTCAGTTGGATCAGACTTATCGGGCATCTCAGCTCGCTCCTGCACAGGGGCACACACGTTTAGAGCTGTTCAGCCAGCTCTACGTGGGTAAGACACACACGCGCTCACAATCCAAACAGTTAACACTCCTTATGTGTAGGAATAACTTGCATTCTTGCCTTTGATGTCAGTTTAAAAATTTGATATCCGCTCAGTGTCGGAGGGACCGTCGCGGAGGCAAACATACTACAATTACCACCTCTTAATTGTGGTCAGATTATGCCTAAGTACATATCTCTAATGTAATTGGATTGAATTAAAAAACTGTCTGCGCTGTCTGTATTTCCAATAATGCAGCCCTCAGATGCAGACATCCATTGTGAGAACGTGTGATTGTTTCAGAAGTGAAAGATGTAGCAGCCTTTACTGGAAATCACTGGGTTCTCTCTTAAGAGGCTCCAGTCCAGCTTAGCCAGAGCCACTGCTAATTAGGCTCAAATTAATCCAGCACACACACACGCACACACGTAGCCATTTAAGGTTTTAGGATATGCACACATCTGGATACACACACATGTCCTCAGAAACTCTTTCCTGTAAGTGATCAAAGTTTTAATAAAGTCGAAAACTGAGCGTCTGTGCTGGCTGTAAGGGCATGTGACTATAAAACTAACTTAATTCACTTACTGTGGAGGTCGTTTCTTCGAGACTTTGACTTAATTTTTCTTGGGAATAAGAAGCTATCTCTGCAGATAAAGCCCTTAATATCACAGCAATTATGCTTGCATTTTGTTAAAAGAGGTCTCATCAGGAGACCAAATGGCAGAAGATCTGTCCAGTTTTCTCCCCATGCTTTCACTTCTGTCTCTTCTACCTTTTGTGCTGATGTTTCAATACTCTGGGGCTAAAATAGTTTCTGGGATTTGCGGATAGAGGGAAAAGTGCTGAGCCGGATCACGGAGTTCCTACTGTCTCATGGAAAAAGTTCTGCCCAAAGAATATTGTTCCACATTCCAATCAGGCTCCCTGATGTGATAGCCTCACCCTCACTGATCCCCGTTCATAATATAATTTCATCGTCTCATCACTTTCTCTGATTCGACCGCTGCTGAAACATCCTCACCTTATCATGTCCCAATTTGCCTCTCGGTGTATTTGTGCTTTCATTTAGTGAAATGGAAAGGGGGCGAGTGAAGGTTTTTTCACTGTGCGACTTGCGACTATGAAACCAGAATGTGAAGGCTTCCAAATAGCATAGCTGCTCACCCGTCACCTCGTCTGCATGTGTGTCTTCTGGCTTGACATTTGACGGAAGACAAGAGAAGACTCAGGCCCTGCTGTGTGTGTGAAACAGGAGGTAGAGCAAGAAAGAGGAAAAGCAAAGAGAGACTTGAATGTAACAGCAGCGACAGAGGTGGCAGCACCTTCTCATATCTGATCTCTAATCCTTGCTTAATCCTCATTTGAGGTTTTCTTTAGCAAGTTACAGTGTGACTCACAGGAAGTGACCCGCTTGCTAAAGGGAAGTGGTTTAGATTTGGCCCCTGACATCCAGAAAAGAGAGATCCCTTTGGTGTTTGATCAAGAGATTTGTAAGAGAGCGGCAAGAGCTCTGCAGGCATCAAGATTTTGTCTGAACTCGCCTGATTCTTCCTCGTAACATCCTCTGCCGCTTCACACGTTGTCTCTGATTGATATTGATGCAGCTGTCTGAAAGTAGTGAGGTTAAAAAAAAGTGCAATCTAGAAGCCTTTTAAAAAATGATTTAAAAAAGATCTGTTTGTATGATTTCACACAGTTGGAAGGTACAATAGAGAGCTTTATTTTGCCCACCTTGTTCTCATATCTGTCTCTGTATCATCTCTTTCTCTCTTTCTCAATCAATATGCTCCTCATCAAGCATTTGATTGCTTGAGTGTTTACTGCACAGTGGCTCATTTGCTCTAATGGCCTTGAGAGTAAATGTTATACCATCAGCCTGCTGTCATTTACTTCACACTGTTAACTTTTAGCTCCAATTCACTTCATACATGCACATAACTATCAATCTTGCTGCATTTTATTCATTTAATGCCACCATCTGTTCTTTTGATTTCCCCTCTAGATTAACGCTCACAATCAAGCTTTTTTATGATTTTGCATGTTTTTCCTCAGTTCTCTCATGGTTGGATTGCTCTGTCTTTTTTTTTCTGCTTTGTCTTTATTTCTTGTCCTTGCCTGTGTTTTCACGGATTGACATCTCGCTCATGGCTACTCACTGCATGTGTGCGACACCTGTCACAGCGAAACCAGCCTCGCTCACCTGCCAAGACAGTAGGTAGCATTTAATGACTATCACATATCTTTGTGACATTGCTAAAGAGCTAATTACAGTTCACAGTTCACCGAACACGTTACATATGGAGGGCCAGAACTGCCAAAATCAAAATCAATGAATGAATGACTCAGTAAATAAATTAATATGCCAAAAAATGCCACTATTTAGTTAATTTCCATTTTCTTTTTAATTATTAATTTATTCATTTTTAAATGTATTTACTTATTTATTTACTATTTTCACGTTGCATGTGAATATCCCTATGTATTTAATTTCCCATTTTATTTAATAATTTCTTCATTTTTTGATGCATTTATTTTTTTATTTATTCATCCCTGTATTACTGTCCCTCCCCCACCACTTTTACTTCCCCAAACTTAATTATTTCTGTATTTCCTTTTACATTCTCATTTCCCTGTGCATCTCCACCTCATTATGCAAATGAGGGAGGCTGTCAGTCAGTGTGTCACCGGGTGTCAACTTTTAATCTATTGCGTGATCAACATCAGAGTGTGTAGATCGATTTATGCAAGTGTGAGTGTTTGACACATTATTTATTTATTTTTGATTTTGGCTGTTTCAGGCTTCCATAGTGTTAAGACCTCACTTGAAGTTCAGAAAGCATGTTTTGTTGCATCCAATCACATTGCAGTGCTGACTTAAGTTCAGCCAGGACTTATCTTCTGAAGAGTTGCTGCTCATGCTCTTGTGCTGTTACTTTTTTTATATTTATGCTCTGCATTAACACATTAGTGTGAGAAATTACTGTAAACTCAGGTTTATTGTTATACACAAAAACATTTTCCGCGAGGGATTCCTCAGTAGCAAACCCATTATGGATCTTTAAGAGATATAGTCGGCAAAAAAATCATGGCTGTAAACCAACAGATATAAAGCATCAGGCTGGTAAAATTGGATTTATATGATAATATCTCGAAAGTTCTGGGAGGTTAAGAAGGTTTTTGAAATGGTATTTAGATCATATGAATCAAAAAGTACTCATCTGAAACCAATACAAATGTCATCCAGACGTAATAAACAGAGTGGGTGTGCACAATAATTTGGTTCTCTTCAGCGTTGTGCAGCAAACAGAAAAATGGACAAAACGGTTAGAACACACAAATATTAAGTTAATCATTTTCCACAATTATAGTGGATGAAAAGCAGTGCAGCAGATGTGCAGCCTGTTGGCATAAATGAGGATTTTATCTGCATGGATAGATCGGGCTTAAAGGAACAGTCCTCATGCATACAACATGCCTGCATCCCAAAACAATTTATTGTTTTATACTGCATATTGCATGTTTTTTCATTATTACAGTGAAGTAGAACCCACATCACACAGTGAAGGACGAAAGGTTGCATTTATTACTTTTGTTAGTAGCGTGTGTGTGGGAGGGGGGTGCACGCACACTGTACAAGCCCTAATGAATACAGAGTTTCCTCATTAGCGCATCATTACAGGGTAACATATCCTTAAGCCACATGCATCACACCCATAAGTAAGTATGCAAACACTTGCTACGAGGGTGTTAAACTTTTATTATTGCCTCTGTGTCTGAGTCTCTGGTTCCATATCAGTGTTTCTGAGTAGCTGTTGACAGTTTGTGTGTACATGTGCATTAATCTATACTCTAAAGCTTCAGTTTTTGAGGCCGATAATATCTAATAATGTTTATTTAACAAGAAACGGTTTGGAAAGGATCCTTCAGATTTGGTTGCATCAAAAGATAATTTACAAGAAGACAGTAAACTTAATTCTTCAAGTTGGCAAATATAATAAATATAATATAGAAATGTAGTGAAATTTTTACTAAATACGTATAGTAAAATGCTTCACGTGAATATTGCACAGCATTCAATTACTGCCATGTTGCCATTAATTAACCAAAAAGTGAAAATACAGGATTGGTAAGTTGCCAATTTTGACTCCAGTCAATATCAGTGAGGTTATTTTAAACATCATTTGTGTGTTATACAAAAAATGCATCTTTGACTGTGTGTGTGTGCATGTGCATGTGTGCGTGGGTGTGTGGGTGTGTGCATGTGTGGGTGTGTGCATGTGTGTGTGTGTGTGTGCACACGCACCTACGTACGTGTCCATCCTGGTCTCAGCAGACCTCGCAGCCTGCTGTCTGTGTAATCAGAGGCTGATTTAAACCCGGGTAAACAGGTGGCAGAAACCTCCAGCCAATCAGTGCTACAAAATAGATTAATTAACAGGTCTACTAAAAGTCAAATCCAATGTGGGAGTTGAAAGTAGAGAAAGTGTGTGAAAGCCTCGCTGCATCCTGATATGTGAATAATATCGTGGCTTTTAAAATCAAAGTACATGCATCAGTAATCTTATCATATCTGTCTGGTGTGGGTGTGGCAAAGCTGGCACAGGTGGGTGTGTGTGTGTGTGTGTGTGTGAAAATGCAGCTGTTGAGGGAGGAAAGTGAGTGTGGGAGAGTGTGTGCTTAAGTCTCCTTAGCATGTCCTCTTGAATGAACGCCTCCATGTAATCCAAATGATGCAATTGAGGGGTTTTAATAACTAAAATGCCCCTCGGCTCCTGTTAATGATACTGTGCATTAGCATGCGCCCGTACGTGTGTGTTTTTATCCATACAGTGTAACCATCCTCTGTGGGTGTGCTTGTGTACGCTTGAATCTATACCTGTAGGTGTATGTTTATGAGTGTGTTTATTGCTATAGTCATTTAGGTTCACATTAATCAGTTTAACACCCCCACTCTGTCCAAGTTAATAGGTAGTTAGACTGTAATGGTGCAGGGCCAGAATGACGATGGAGGCACTTTAGGGGAATGGCTATCGACACCCCAAGGCTAAGCATTGATGCTTCTATTGACTCCTTCAAGTCAGATGTGCTGTGTGTGGTGTGTTTGTCTCTTGTATGTAGTTGACGTGCGCTCGTGCACCCATCTGTGAGTGTATGTGTGTGAGATGCTCATTAGGACACAGTGTTCATTAGGCTGTTTTAATTAGTGCAGAAATCAAACGAGTTGAAGGTTGTTTCAAGAACGGCGTCACAGTTGGAACAATTAACGTGACATCGGCGGCTTCCTCCAGGCGTCGGAATATTAACGTTTCGAAGAGATTAAGGAGATTAAAACAGCCTCTCGCGTTAAAAATGACTTCTGTGACCCATGTTTCCATTTGTCCTCTCTTCATTCTTTTTGTTTCCTTACTTCTCAATACACTGCTACACTGACACCACCTTCACTCACTCCTCAGGCGCTGCAGGAGGGCAGAGGGGCTTCCTGGGCTGCATCCGCGCCTTACGTATGAACGGCATCACCCTCGACCTGGAGGAGAGGGCCAAAGTCACACCTGGGGTCAAGCCTGGTTGCCAGGGTCACTGTACCAGCTATGGGATGTACTGCCGGAATGGAGGGAAATGTGTGGAGAGGTACAATGGCTACTTGTGTGACTGCAGCACCACTGCTTATGACGGCCCGTTCTGCACCAAAGGTAAGAAGCATCATCGCGAAGACTGTTTCAGTGTCTCATTGAACTGATAAATCATGGAACTATAAATACCCCTAAAAGTGTGTTACACGGCTGTTCTTCTACAATTCAATTGCGAGACAAATCTCTCCATGTGTGGGCTTTCTGATATTGTTTAATGTCCGATTTTATTTCCCCTTTTGCACCACTGCATAACTGTATCCATACAGTAGCAGATACCTGCATATTTTTGCCTCAAACCTTTGTTTAAAGAAGGGCACCATTACAAAGCCATGTTATTACTGGCATAGTAACTCTTTACTCTACAAAGCCAGAGTCTAATAGCAGCAGGATTACTGCTAGAGTGCTTACGTTTCAATGAGCTTCATTGCCTGACAACCCACTGTGATTTTTGCTGTGCTCTGTGATTGTCCTCACTTCCTATTCAGTTTGGGGCTGTCGGCGTTGAAAGTGTTTGGGCTTATGATAAAAGGCATCGATTGAGGGTGATATTGTGCTTACCTACCAATTCTCCCTGACTTTAGAGCGCACTCTTTGAATGGTAAATTCGTGCAAATACAGAACTGAGAGATCAAACTGAAAAACTAAAAATGCAAGTCACTTCACCGAGCGCTGGGTATCTGGCTTTTTGAAGTCTAGAGATGAGAAATGTCAGTGCAGCGCTGCTCCTGCATTGTGGCACATTGCTAAAACATCATGTTTGTTTCACAGGGATTCATTAGATACAGCGTTAAAGTTCTACTTCCCAAAACAAGTTTTCATAAAATGCTCTGGGGAGAAGAGCAGCAGTGCTGTCAGAGGCTTTCTGCTAGCTCCAAGTCAGGGAGTTGATCCCCGACACGTGAATTAATTTGTTTCCTAAAGCCGAATAGTGTTTTTCCCCTGTGCTTGTGGCAGTGGGTGACAAGATGACAGAAAAGCAAAGTGTGTGTGTGTGTGTGTGTGTGTGTGTGTGTGTGTGTGTGTGTGTGTGTGTGTGTGTGTGTGTGTGTGT
>JAPZDX010000013.1:13159740-13172227 GCA_029783625.1 Naso annulatus | reverse complement strand
GTTGTGTGATTGTGACTGGATGTATTTTTGTATGTGAGAGACTGTGCATGTTTTTGCATGTGTGTGCGTGTGTGCATGTGTGTGTGTGTGTGTGTGTGTGTGTGTGTGTGTGTTGCCCTTGCAGTTTAACAGCTTGGTGTGCTGATAGCACAGCCAAGCTTCAGTCATAAGTGTCAAGGATGAAGTGAGAATTCAGCTCAACCATTACATACTTTGTTCTGGACTAAAATGCTCAGATTTGGCTGAAGGCTACAATTTAAGGAAGCCACCTGTGAAACCCAGTTATTGGTTGCATCTGGATGGGATTAAATTTGCAGTTGCATTGGAAGTTTGCCAAAAAAAGGGATTGTCTTTTGGTTTTAAATGAGAACCACAAAGAGAAACAGACAAAACTTGAATTCTTGAATTGATCACCTATGCAACCATTTCTGTATCCACTGGCTTCAGTGGAATTACATACATGCATGATCACATTTACATTTATGTGTTTTGTAGTTGTTCAGCCATTTTTCACAGTTTGCTTATTCATTTATATAGCTTAGATGTTGTCCCTGTCTAACCAGAGAGTAACACAATCACATATTTCCTTATGGAGAACCCACCTACCCCCTAGTGGCCAGAAGGAGGCATGGCAGTAACCAAAACCTTTAACCCACCTCCTCTCTGCAAAACTGCTGCTTTTACTAACATTAAATCGCAGCTATTTGCTTTTTTTCTGTGGTGTTTATTCTCTTCATACTGGCAAAACCTTATTTCTCTGCAGGCATCAGTGACGCTTGATCTGATCTGTAGTATCTTATTCCCGATATTTTAATGGATTACTTAATTTGTATTGTTAATATACTGTATGCATATAGGTCTGAGCATGTACATGCAAAACACGGCAGAATAATGCCAATGCAGAGACATGTTACCAGTTACTGGTTTACCATATTAGAACAATTAAATATTGATGTAAAGAATGTAAATACTGACTCTAAATCACGTTTGCCGGGTGTTTAAATGAATACATTAGGAAATTATGTTCAGAAAGGAAATCAGTGAAATATATAAGATATGAATACAAACATTAGAATAAAGAGAATCTCAGTTCGTCTAACCTAAAATTCTGTGTTTCTTCATTTGCATTAGTCTAAGACACAAAAGAGTTTAGTGGAATGTATAGAATGCATACTGGAATGTAAATATGTAATTATCAGTGTTCTTTCTAATTCTTGCTACATTGTTCAGGATGTCCTCCTCTGAGGTGATAATTAAAAGACCAAATAAACTCGTTTCACAGTGGCTTTCATTAACGGTGAATGATAAATGATGATAGCCAGAATGAATCACACTGGCAAACCTATAATCATTGCACTGAATCTGTACATGGAGCTACGACCACATCCATACTGGAATCTCATCACCCACTTTCGAGCAGCACAGTAAAAAGTCAGACAGCGAGAAAATTAAACTGAAACATCAAATGGAAATCGTCCTCATTTTCGGAGCAAATCACTTCCTGCAGCTGCTGATCACCCCAGTGGGAGCACTTCAACGCAACACATCCCAGAAAAGTGATGGGATGCACAGGTCTTTGCACATCACGCACACACATACCTGCATGCACACACCATCTTCTTCCAATGGATGATCGTAGCTTAGGTGTGTCAAGATATCGATGCTCAGCCCAACGTTCAATACGTCACTGAAACATCATCAAGTACATATCCTCAGTTTTCCACCCCCCATGTGCCCCGGGCTAACTCTAAGCAACAATCCCTTGAATCTTCTTAAAATATTAAAGAGTATTTGTAAAAATAACAGGAACACTCTTGGGCATTGTGGGTCATTTGGATTTGAGATTAAACTACACAAAAATCAGCAGGGGAACATGCAGGGTCAGAGATAATAGATGACATTTGAAAAGTAGAGCCAGAAATGTGTTCTAACAAAGATAACTTTGTAAAACTTTTTCATGTTTCCTCACTGCCTGAGGGTTCTTTTCAAGGTACAAACATGAATTTAATACCCTCGCGTAAACAGATGTGGACATGCATATCAACAGACCTGCACACAGGCAAGATCTTGTCAGGTCAGCTCATGACAAAGGCCTCGCACTGCTCAAATCAACATTATTCAGTCTATCTATCTATCTCGTCATGCCTCCCAACTTCTTTGCTCGCGTGTTTTTAACAGCAGCGACAGGAGTTGTCAGTCCGCTTTTTTAAATTGTCAAATAGGAAAGATGTTAATGATCAAAGTGCATTTTTTCGTGATGCCATGATCCATGAAGCATTATTTTAATGCCTTTTATGGACATTCGAGTTGTTGAATGTGTTGCCTAAAACCGACAATAACTATCAGTTTTATATGAGCCATAAATTACATAACTTGCGAGTGAATGAGGTCGCAAATCATCAGCCATCTTTCAGGCCATTGTTTTTGTTTCTCTAGCCGCCATCTTTTACTGTTTTGGTTCAAACTCATGGCTGTTATCATGTTGTCTTTGGACGCAGCAGGCAGCTGTTTTCCCCCAAAAAACCCACCACCTGCTGGATATAACAGTGAGTGAGCAATTAGCTTGTGAACACGGTGAAACATTTAGCAGCTATAGAATTTGATATTTCCCTAAGGAGTTGGTGGAGACTAAAACAAAGCTAAAAGGACAGAAAACACTGAACTTGCATTTATATTTAGTTGTACAAGAAGCACTAATAACTAATAAAACTAATAAATGAGAGCTGTGAGTTTGGTATTTCAAATGTATAAGAGTTGATATGTTCCTGTTTTGTTTGTTGCTTCTTTTGGCTGCCCCTAAGAGACCATAAAATACCTTAGCGAGCTTTAAATAATCATTGCAAAACATCTACGAGGTCAATACACCAGATGCTTTTTTAACAAAACCGTCTGAGAATTCGCCCTTGAAAACTGGTTGGAAAAGGGCAGCCGCTTTCAAAAACACTGTTGATTGGATGAACCATCTGAAGCCGAGGACACACTGGCGTGTTATTTGACATGTGTCAAGTCCCACACCTAGCACAAACAGGAAGTGCCACACTGCAGCACGTCAACAGGGAGGCCTGTCACACCGAGGGAAAATGGAATGAAACATTACAGCATTTAGTTATGTGACTCAATCGGGGATCAATTCCCGTTTTCCCATTCTTGGATCGATTGCTCTAACCACTAGACTACTGACCTGGTTTGCAATCACACAGATATATTTACAGAAAACATTTGGGGCAGCTGTTTTGTGGCGCCACTGCAGCACTGGTGGGTTTTAGCCTGAAGTCAGAGCTAGTTGTTAAATTAAATTGCTGCGTCCAGTCAGAAGAGGAGTAAAAAAAGCACCTTTTTCTGTGAGAAAAATATTCTTTTTTGCTCTTTTACAATGAAAAAATACTCTCTAGTTCCAATATAACAGATTCTAGAGCATCTATGCTAAACCCTTATGAGGCGCACATAGCTCCAATCCCAACAGGATGGATTGATACCATCTAACAATCACATGATCCAGTTGCCTCACAAGGTCAAAACATCCGCAGAGCTTTTTCTATCACGTAACCATTAGATGGTGCCTCAGTCATACATCAAGTTCAATTAAATGCCGTCTGTCAACACCTTTTAAAGTCTAAATGTGCAGAACTTGTTTTTTTAAAGACTCAACGCGGTCATCAGAACTAAAATGTACACTTGTTAATCACTCTTTCAGTGTGAAATTGGATCACAATTTATTGCAGCATGCTTAAAAGCCTAGTTTTCAACAAGCCCACCAACTTAATCGACCCATTGTTATTTGACTAACACGCTCAACAGAAGCCTTTTTGCTGCTGCTTTCATCTTAGATAAAACGACATGAGTGAGAGGCAGAGATATGAGTCAGATGCAATAAAACTCGGTTATGCTGGTGGGCCCGCCGGTGGATCAAATTCAATTTCCAGAGTAAAAGAGCGAGTCGAGTGTTTACCTGAGGCTTCGGAGGTCTCACTTCTCTGCTATCAGGGCTGCAAATCTTAACAGCATTTAGACCAGCAACTGTTTAGTTTAAAGACATGACAGAGAACAAGTGGAAGACAAGTAGGAGTGTGGTAATTGGAATCTGAGCAAAAGGAGCAGAGAGAGACGGAAAGCCAAAGGAGGGAATAGTGAGTCGGAGAGAGAGGAGGAGTTGAAAAGGAAAGATCACGTCTTTCGATAAAGAAAGAAGACCAACAAAATATGATAACAAAGACCACTTTGATGCATTTAGGTTATCCATCATCTTCATAGTACACTGTGGGGATTTGCATATGCACACAAATACCTGCTGAAATGTACTCACTCAGAGTGCAGTGCACGGAGCGAGTGTTTGGTTTTTAAGCAGTCTGTGAGGCCTCGTCAGGTTAGCTCGCTATCAAAGACTTGCCAAGACTAGATCAAAATAAATTCCCATCTCTCCATCTCTGGCTTTCCCTTTCTCTCAAACTCTCACACACTGTGAGGGTTTAGAGATGAAAGTGAGGAATCCCTTCAGGCAGCAGGCATCTCATCTTTGTCTCCTCCTCTCCTCTCCTCTCCTCTCCTCTCCTCTCCTCTCCTCTCCTCTCCTCCTCGCTCCTCCTTGTTGCTCTTGTTGGCATCAGTAGTGTGAGTGTCTGTCTCTCTAGCCAAGAAAAGACAACAACATTCACATGCCGTATTCACAAACATACAGAGTAAAAGCTTCTTACTTAGCTTTATGGAGTCCTAGCACTGAAACGATTTTGAAAAATTCTCTCTCAGCGACGCTGAGCATGAAAGAGACAGAACTTGGATCGTAGTGGGGGGGTGTGGTCGACCCTGATACGTTCTTTTGAAAGCTGTGATGGGTTGATCTAAAAAGAAAAAAGTTTAACTGCACTTAGAGTGGACAGTGAAATCAGTGTCATAGAATTATGTCTCTATCAAGACATGTTGTAATTATGACCAAAGTTATTTTTCACTACTTTTGATTTTTTTTTATTTGTTTGTTTGGTTGGTTGGTTGGTTGGATATAGTTTAGTTTCAGTCAGTTGCCAGAGTAGGTTTACTTGTTTCAGTTTTGTTTTTGTTAGCTTTAGGTTGTTTTTGCCTTTTGTTTTTTTAAATTGTTAAAGAGGGTAGGGGTATTTTCTTTCGCTTAAAGCCTCTTTAAATCTTCCTACATCTAATAACCTTAGAAGCTCCTGCAAAGGACTTAAATGCTCTATGAATTACTTTTATCTTCATCAGGATCTAGTCTTAACTTTAAGGGAAATTCTGTCTTGCTTACGGACGAACGAACCTCGTCCGATCTCAGAGCAGCGTTGAGCTTGGTTAGTACTTAAATGGGAGGTCAGCTGTGAATACCAGGTGCGGTAAGCTTGGGCGGCTGTAGCTCAGGAGGTAGAGCAGGGTTGTCTACCAGTCAGATGGTGGTTTTATCCCCTGCTCTGCATGTAGACATGTTCTAAGGCAAGATACTGAACCCCAAATTGCTCCTGATGGCTGTTCCACTGGTGTGTGAATGTGTGTGCATGCGTTCCTGATGACTCAGTTTGGCTCTTTATAGAGACGCCATCTTGCCATTACTGTGTGTGAATGGGTGAATGCAGCCCATTTACCATTAGACATCATTATTTTAGATATTTTGTTTGCGTTTTGTCACAAGATTCAACTCTTTGTATGAGAAGAGACAAAAATACGTCCCAGAAGTTCACTTGATAACGATGTTTAAGTTTCTAAATTAGCATTAATGTGCACTTAGCTTCTTTGTGTAGTCTGTTATAGGTTTTTTTTTTTGGTCCACCAGATGCAGAATCATTAAGGAGACAGAGCTGCTGCAGAAGTTCTTAGTGTATTGTGAAATAGTGTGAATATACACCACATTGGGATACTTCTTAAGCACATAGTTAGGGAAATAGATTTCACCCATTGTTAATTTTCTTTTTGTCTAACCCACGATTACTATGCTTATGTAGGCTTTATGAAACCTAAGAGGCACCAACCGCACTTAAAGGAGTAGATGCTGTTGTCTAAATGAGCCAATGTAAAAGGAAAGGATCCCAATAATTGTGGTTGTAATTGACAAAGTTTGGTAAAATGAGGTTTCTTCCCCAGTTGTGTCCCTCTGTGGACCTTTTTGTGGGGTTTGGGGACTCAGACCGCCGTCACTGACTGTGCAGCCAATTTGTTTTCACAGATAAAAGTAAATAAGCTGAGCGCAATTTAATTGTGCCCCATTATCCCTCCCTCCAGCCACCGTGGAAAACAAAACCCACACAATGCTCCACTGAGACCGGGCTTTTAGAAAGAATCAAATTAGGATATGCTCTGCGTGTGTTTGTGTGTGTGAGAGAGAGAGAGAGTGTGTGTCAGGAGAAAAAGGGAGAAAATAGTCTGTGTAGTGCAAAAGTGTAGAAGGTGAAGATATTTTCTGTATGAGTTGACTTCACTGATTTTAACCTGTAAATGGGAACAACCACACACACACACACACAGTAAATCTTACATTTTAGTGGAAGTCCAGCTCAGTTTCTAAGCAAACAGGACACGACAGCTATTCAGCACATCAGTAAAACAAATTTCCAGTAAAACGCACGGTGACAAAAGTCATTGTTTTCAATCAGCCTCCCCTCTCCTGGCTTGTGCCGCTGATATGCTTTCTGCACACTGGTGTATGCAGGAGATACAGTTCTCCTGTGTGTGAAGCGAAGGAAGGACGGCCCTTTATCTTTTACTTGTGGAACACACAGAAACCAATTTGTGGGGCTGAAATGATTCTCGTCAATAGCACCGGCCGCCTACAAGCTAATTAGAAACTTCAGTGAAACAGCAGTAACAAGTTAATTATGATGTGGGAATATTAAAGTCGTGTATTCCCTCCCTCCACCAGCCTCTCTGCTCTCACATCTTCATCAACACTCATCTCTGTAAACACGCAGCTTGTTCTCTTTCTGAGGAAACGGCTTTGAACCCAGCCCAGACTTCAGAGATTGCATATTGTTAACTAACGCGTGATCATTTATCTCTTCTATTGGTGAGGAGCTGTTTGTTTGTTCAGTCATTATGGAAGATCGCTTTTCACTCTGCACTCAGCCACAACCAGCTGGACTAAATTAGAAGGAAAAAATAAATTAATAGCTTTCCAAGTAAGTTGTTTTCTTTAATCATATGGAATGATAGTGTGTATTGAGCCTTTGGTAGAGTTGTATCTAACGCTTTATGTTATTAATACTTACTACAATAAACCAGAAGCTCATTAGCATCCCTTATTATGAGGGTTAGTGGATTAGAGTTATTAAGGGTCAGGTTGGGTTATCAATAAGCAGTAAATAGGAGGTTATTTGAGGAAATGTCTTAGTTAAAGGAGTAGTAATTAGAATATGGTCATTAGACTTAAGCTGAGTACTTGGCTGAAACAAGTGGACAGATAGGGTAATTTTTTTTTTTTTTAATTAATTTTTTTTTTCTAATGAGTATGATTATCCAAGTAAAATGTGTCCATCTTACAAATCTGAAGAAAGGAATGTCCCCATAGTGTAGCTGTGTCCGAATCCTTCAGTAGAAATAAAAGAAAATTTCCTTTGGCTTTAAAAAAATAAGAACATTAGCAAGTCCTGTGATCACACAAAGTGTTGTGTGTTCATTGATTCACTGTTTTACACGTTTATTCATGTAAGTTACTTGGTCTGTAAATACTTCTTACTCTTGTCATCGAAAACATTGATAAGAAGTTCAATTCTAAGCTGTTCTGTCATTGATTTTCTAAATGTAATAAATACATCAGCCTCTGATCAAATTCAGGCTTTAATTGGCAACTCCCAAATAGTCCCAGCCTCTTCAGGTTTAAGCCCCGCCCATTCAAAGTACAGATACAGACACAAACATTCAGTTGGTTGCACAGATACAAACACAGATGATGATGTATTCTCTCTTTCCAAGTAAATGTGCAGAATAATGCATTAACAAGTGCTTCACAATTATTAATATAGAGTTAATATGGTACTAACATGCAGGAAAATTAGAGCTTGTAAATGGTAAATATATAGTATGAACCTGAACATGTTTTATCATAAAGTTTTCCCTAGTTCCTGTTTGTTAGAATAGGTCCACATCGATACTGTGAATAGTTATAGGGTTTGATTGACACACCCTCAGTATATGAGTTTTCATGCATTTTGCTCCGAGATTGTAGAGCAATGTCAACAACACAAAACAAAAAATAATGTAACAGTACAATACAGAGTATTTCTACACCGCTTCGATCATCTAGCATCAGATTGTGTCAAACTTTTGCAAAAGTATCCAAGAATATCTATAATACGACTCACACGTCAAATTATGGCTTTTCTGAACAGCATAAAATAATCTGAAAAAATAATTCATTTAATTTTTAACAAAAAAAAAACATGTTTCAGCATGGCTTTCTGGCTGTCATGGGAGTAATATTGGGGTTTATTACTTCAGTAGTTGAGCAATTTGGGGCTTCTCTGAGATTTCAGCACCACCAGGGGGAGCCATTGAGCTTTTGATTGTGCTGTGTTGCAGCCTTGTCACAGTTCCTCACAGCAGTGAATTAGCGTCTCTTCTTCATCATCTTGTGTTCAAAGTGCTGAGGCAGGTCTCAGGACTGATCTTTTAAAAGGTTACCGTAAGGAGTTTTTAGATCCGCACTCTCTTTAAAATCAGACTCTAATGTATTACTCCTCGCTCCCTCCCTCTCCATCACTATTTCAGTTGGATCATTACCCTCCCGTCAGCTACACCCTCCCAGACGCCTCAGACACACAGTTCAACCTGGTCAAGACGCTGTTTTTGGGCAAAGTGTTTGGTGAGTACGTCAGTTTATCCTAACTTTTCTGCTCACACCTTATTTTTTTATCCATTTTCACACAAATTTTGTCACATTTATGATGGCATCACAGTAAAAACTACTTGACTGAGCAAGAGCTCAGCTTCCTAATCTCCCTGCTAATCATTTTGATTTTAAATGTGCATGGCTGATTCTGTTAAGTCTGCAATTGATGCAATCTGATTTTCAGTTCAATTAAAGATCAGTGCAGTTACTAAAATTTAGTTACAATATGTGGGGCTGTCATCCCCAAGCGATGCTCTTAGTTTATCCACTTCAGTTAAACAGATAAAAATATTCACAGTTGCTTCTTCTAGGAAAAAATGTATTTCTCTTGTCTAAAAGTAAAAGCCTGGATTGAAAAAACATTCCTGTTTATTTTCAACTGTTCTCATAAACACAGGTACATTTTGATTTGTTTCTGCTGTATAATTGTTGTACCTTCTTTTTTTTTGTTGTTGTTGTTAATTTATCTTCTGTGATCTCTAACGGTTATTCAGGACACAAATGTGTTTTTCCATCATAGAAATGGGCTGCAGTTTCAGATTATCTCCACTAGATGCTGCCAGAGGACTGTATTGATGTTAGTTCAGCACATGATGCCAGCAACATTATGCCCCTGAGGGTGTGCATGCAAATTTATGACTAGTAAATTTATGAAATCTGGCACAAACTGTGTCAGAATAGAAACTTTCTCATGAAAATTATCTTGATATTTTATTGCCTAGCTGCAACTATTGTGACACTTGTGGGAAACACAGGCACTGCATCGCTGGGACTGATTAAAATGTGACTCATGGGCCCTTTTTTCTGGACTGAACAGAGCCCTGTATCATCCACCCGAATGCCACAGACTTAAATTACACAAACTACCCTAATTATCAATGGCCAATTACTTGAATCTAATTAGGTTCTTGTGAGTAGTAGCTGTGTTTTATGGCTTGATTCTGCTCAGTTTATAAGCTTCTCCATTTATTCTTAGTTTACTGACAGGAGATTGTATCGTATTATTTGCATCTTGCAGCAGCTGGCACTGCTCTGCTCTATTCTTCTTCTCTCCAACCTTCCTCTCTCCTCATCTCTTTTGTCCTCTACCTCGAGTGCCGAGAAAGTCAGTGAGGTTGAAGTAATGGCTGACTTCACTTACCAGCCAGAACTATCGACTGCTGCACACACCACTAGATCCCGTGGGAATGCAACACACACACGCACAAACACAGCCATCCATCTTTGCACAATAAACACAGCACAGATGCTTGAAGAAGTCACCTTACATGACAAAACAACCACAACTCATACCGCCATTTCTTCATGCGCACCCTTACCCTAAGCACATCAACACATAACTTAATGCAGTCATAACAGAATAATAGCTAGAGACAAAACAAGAGAAGAAAAGGCCAAGTGGAATGAAAATGGAGGAAAACAGAAGGATAGCTTGGATATTGTGACGAGAAAAACAGAGACAGAGAGGAAACAGAACAAGAAGTCATTTGATTTTGCACATCTCATCAGATCTGTTCCACTTCTGTGCTGGGACCACAGGGACAAGGGAGGCTGTCAGACAACGATCAGATTCTCTATTTCAGGGAGACAGAGACTCTGTGTTTGGTACAGCACACACACGCACACACACACACGCACACTGATCACAGTGACGTCTCCGCCATCTCTTCACAATCTGCTGATTGTGGGACGGGATTAGCTAGAATAAAAGATGTTAGAAATAAAGCAGATTGGACATTAAAGAATAGAGAGACATACAGGAGGATGTGCATAGATACTTAAATCATGCTTAATTCATTTTCATTAATATTATGAATATTCTATGAACTAGCTCCTTAAATATCAGTCCTGCACACAGGGTTTATCTATATTTACTCCCAAGATAATGACGTGCTATTGATTAGGGCCCCAGAATCCAATATCAATTTATTCATCTTTTCATTAACTGATCTTTCTTTCTTTACCTGTTGGCCTCATGGGGTATAAACACTATAGATGGGTTTTACAGCAGACACCTTAAGGACCAACACAGGTGTGATCAACAATGGCTTCGTTCTTTTAAGTGTCACAGCAAGCCAGGTCAGTGAGTGAGCATGCACAGTGGCAGAGCTCTGGAACAAGCTCACCTAATAACCTGATGGGTTTCATAATGGACGTTTTGAGTTGTCAGAGCGGGAAAAGCACAGGTGAAATTTTTCATGTATTGGTTTACTTGCCGAAGACAAACCAGACTTGTGACTTTGCATGTATGCATATCTGCCCTTATATATGTATTTATGTGTGCAAAACATGTGCAATGTTGCATACATGGATACATCTATGTATGCTAACCTAGTGCAATATTACCTGTACACGCATGTCTGTATGTGCAAAACATGTGCAATAGGGCATTGTGCAATCTACACCTGCACTTTACAGGCTCTTGCAAAAGGGATGTGCAATTTAACTAACACTTTAAATTTTCAATGTGCAATAAAATTAGTACTTTGGTGTTTTGGCAGTAAAGCACTGTAGCACTCCAGCACTTTAACATTTAACATCTTTTTTTGTTGTTGTTGTTGTTGCCCTTAAATTTCTTGTTTGTCATCAGCAACATTGTTTATTGTACTTTTTGTTTTTCTTTCTGTTCTTTTTGATGATGTGTTTTGTGGGTTGTGTGGCAAGCATAGGCCTGCTGGGGGATATAAATAAATAAATAAATAAATCTACAAATTAATGACATTAAAGATGGCTGCTCCAATTTAGGTGAGCTTGTTCCAGAGCTCTGGTACTGTGCATGCTCACTTATTGACCTAGCTTGCTGTGACACTTAATGGAACGAAGTCATCGTTGGTCACACCTGTGTTAGTCCTCAAGATGTTTGCTGTGAAACCCATAAATAAACAACTTCAACGGTAACAGATATTTTTAATTATTTGCAACAGACTGGCCTTCTGTGCTCACACTTGAGACACAATGTTAAGAGGAAGCTAATTTTTCCCCGAGTCTTCCTGAGACAGTCTTCTTGATTAACCACAAAGACAAATCATCTCCACAATGTGCGACACGTTTAACCCAGTTGATTCAGCACATGTCAAGAAAACATGAAAAGACGACTTGGGCTCAAAATTCACTGAAGATAAATGGTGACGTATGCGGTTCTTTATGTTTCTGCCTCTAAAACTGTCTGCTCCAGTGCAAAAGTTCCATTTAGATCTATTATCCCAACTACAAATTAGCAAGAATGTTTCCTAAAGATGAAGATGAAAGGACTCACCTGCTAATCTCTCCCACATGCTCTGGCCTTGTCCCAAATTTCTTTTAGAAGTAGGCTATTGGTCTGACACTTTTTAAAAAAGTGCTTAATATTTTCTGCTTTTTGTAAGAATTAAAACTGTAAAAAAAATTTATTTAAAACTGCTGTTGATCTAGCTCTATAGTGGCAGTCATGAGACAAAACAACAATGGCAGCAAACTTGTGTCTTTTTCTTACACTTATCAGAGTACTACAGCTCTTAGGCTGAACATAACATTATTGTCATTATTTTAAAGCTCATAACTATTTATCTGTCAACTGGGAAAATAATTATCTGATTAAATAGTAATGAAAATCGGGGCGCCCGGTGGCTCAGTCGGTAGAGCAGGCACCCCATATACAGAGGCTATGTCCTCGCGCAGCAGACCCGGGTT
>JAPZDX010000013.1:13119933-13138164 GCA_029783625.1 Naso annulatus | reverse complement strand
TAGCAGATTATTAAATACATTTTATATAGCCCACTATATTTCGCAAATGAAGCACGTGTCAAATGCCTCAGGTTGAAATAGCTTACCAGAAAAGTAATAAAAATGTTTTTTTTTCTCCATGAGTCAGACAGGATTTAGAACAAAAACAAGACGCACTCTTTTTTGATTTACAGTCATTATTGCATTTCCCAGTGTTTCCATGCATGCCAGGTCAGAATGACCTGAAAGTTTTTAAAGTTGTATGATTTAACTGTTCTTCCCCTCTCTTCCTGTTTTTAAGGATACACAAATAAAATCAAACACACGTGTTCGGAGCATGGAGTTGAGGCATATTAGCGCCCTCTGCTGATGAATACACGTACTGAGGAGTCACAGTGAGCAGCGTGCACAGTGTGTGGTTATGCAGTAGACAGTGATACTTACTGCCGTGTTTTGGTGCTAACAGACAGAGCCTGATCATACTCAGTAGAACGTGTGAGGGTCATGACTGTAGGTTCCACTTTGGTTCCATGCTTGATCAGGTAAGAACATTTGGAGGCGGTGTTAAGCAGGTACCATGTCCCCATCATCTGCAACACACACAAGCAGGATCAGTCAGGTGAAAACAGAAGAGAAATTAGGAAGATTTTCACATATGTCCTCAGCCTCAGATGTAATATTTAACACTTCATTTTATCAAACGATCCTGATCCTGTAAATCCTTTCTGTCTCGATTCTGCTATATTGTACCACAGTCAGATAAACCCAAGATGAATATTTAGGGTAACATCTGAAATTTTCTCCATTCTGTTACTGAAAAGGATACATCTGTTTTCAATGTCCTGCTGAATTGATCAAATTCTATTTCACTGAAAATCTTCATTATTGCTTAAAACACCATATTGACTCAATTACACAAGGATGTCAACACTGTCAGCCCAACAAAAAAATCCATAACCAAACAGACAGACTGGTTTGTACGTTTTAGGAAAAACGTAAAATTAGAATTTTTCTCTCTTTTTGCTTGAGTGCTTCTAGAAGTTTGCAAGTGGTCAACAACCTGAAGCAGTCAGCTGTTTTTTCCTCTCTGTTCAACAATGGTAGATAATGAATAAAACCTGCTGCATTAGTCAGTGCTCGACAAGTGTACAAAATAGTATTTGCGTCATGTGTACTTCCTGTACACTCTTCAAAGTAATAATAGGGTTCTGGCTGTGCTGTTGGCTTGATTTGTCATTATTTCCAAAGATTATTTTGCAGTTTTCTTTGTGGTATTGTACTTTATGGTACAAACAAGTGAGAAAGAGAACTGAACTGTCAGCGTGCAAAGGTCAAGTAACAGCACAGTGAGGTGCTCTCAGGCTGCAGCTGCTCTGAAAGCTGTTCTTTCACTCAATTTAGACTTTCTCTCTTTTTGGAGCAGATTTTTGTGGATCTTTCCTGCTTTGTCAGACTGAACCCAGAGTGAATGGTAAAAATGGCCACTTTTGACATCAAGTTTACATTCTGCAAAAAATCAGAACAAAAAAAAAATTGCTTAGAAATTATTATGCAGAAAAACACCTAATATAGTTTGATGGCTTTCATCCTGCTCCTATTTCCCATGAGCCTCTTGAATGCCAGCCAGCCTGACCCAGAGTCATACTTAGCCTCTGAGCGATTAAGAGAGGGAGAGACTTTTCCTTAGTCGTCATCTACTGATATATTTCTAAATAGACATAATACGTAGACTTAATCAAAGATAATACACAAATTCAAGCAGACATACATACACTTTAATGTATGATCTGTAACTCTGCCTCTTCCTTCAGTGTCTTACCTGATTTATGTCTATGTTCTGTGCTGGTGGGGTCAGATCAATAGGGTCAGCCTTTGGCTTCTTAGAAGGTCGTCTTTGGGGTCGTGGTCGACTCCTAGCCCCCCCGACTGCCTCAGTGGAACCCCACAGACACACACACATCAACACCACCACTGCTAACACGCAGCGCCATACTCCAGCCATCCTCATGAATCAGGGTTCTTCTCCTACACGGTTGCTGAGTTTCCTGTGTTCTCTTGTCCGCGTCTCTTTTGTATGTTGGGGTTTCTGTCCTGTCCTGTCCTGTCTTTTCTGCTGTCTGCTATTCCCAGTCTGCCTCACTCAATCCCAAACACAGAAAAAAGCAAATATACAGAGAGCAGCAGACAAACAATGTGCAAAGAGGATGGCCTGTTAGGTCAAATATTAACTGGTTTACTGGAAGAGATGAGGCCATACTGCAGCGCTGCAGTGAGAGCATCAGAACTGCAGGGGGCAGCCTTAAACTCTAAGTAAATACTGATATTAAAATTTTAATAAACTCTACTACTGTCAGAAAAGCATAAACAGATTCAAATTATATACAAGACGTCCGTTTATTGGCAAATTATTTGTCAAGTTTGTGTGATTCAATCAATCAGTTTGATTCGTAAATGTGGCACCAAACAGAAAAACAAAAAGCAGCAATGTCATAACTTCCTGTATTTTGCAATCACTGCAGAAAAGTAGGTCTTTTTAGTGTGTTTGGATACTTTTCAGACATGCAGACAAATGAGATATCACAATGATATTCGGAGACAATCCACCTTTTGTAACAATAAGGAGTTAGCCACTATGTTCCACACTAAAGTGTAAAATTTTTTATACATCCTACATTGACTGACAAACTTCACTCACATAAAATTCATTAATACAAAATGTCCTAAAAGAAAAATTTAAAAAATGATTTAAAAAAAACAAAAAAAGAACAAAAAAAAAAAACAGAAACAAAACTTGATCAGGAATGTATGTTTTTCATTAAATGACTAAGGTGTCTGAAGGAGTCGATGTTCTTCAGTTTGAGTTTGGGTATGTGTAAATCATGAGATGTATGGTGTGCACATTTGTAGGCTTCTCTCCAGCACACATAACCCAAGCTTCTGAACGAGAGCCTGAGTTCAATTCAGTGTCTTTCAGTTTGATAAACCACAGGAAGTCTATTCCCATCCAATTTTAAACATTTAAAAACTTTGTGCCACACAAAGTCTCTCACTTCCAGACCTGTAGCAGCCAAAACCATGAATACTTTGACTCTGAATCTTCATTTTGCCTCCTGAAAAGGACTGGCATGCAATGAAACATACAGAAGGTGTATTTAGGTAAGTCCATGTAATTCATCAGATTTCTTCAGGCGTGTCCGGTTTCTTGTTTTCTCTTGGTTTGAAAGTGAGGGCCATGCTATTAATACAGAACCGCTGACCTGTTGGATCTGGTCCGTCATCAAACACATGACCCAGATGGGCATCACACTGCATTAACCACAAACACAGACAGACAAAAGTCATAACCAAACCAAAAAGAGTCATAGCCCATAGCTGAGATAAATAATGCATGAGATTCTAAACGCAAAGTATGAATCAAAAATTAGATATTATAGAATTCCAACTTTACTACTTTAAAAATTGTGCACAAATTAAGTGGAGCAACCATATCAAGCGAACATGAACTTTGGCTTCATAGCACAGAACACAACTCACGGTTTTACAAAGGACCTCTGTCCCCATACTGCCCAGGCTGTTGTCAGGGCGACGAATGATGGAGGCGTGGCTTTCATCCCGCTCCCATGTCCCATGAGCCTCTTTGAATGCTGGCCAGCCTGTCCCAGAGTCATACTTAGCCTCTGAACTATCAGGAGAGAAGGGAACATTTCCTCTGTGATTATCCACTAATACAACCTGTTTCTAAATAAACCTATAATAACATGTTGGGAAGTGTTCCCTCGACACTTATGTGCAAACTGTTACCTGAAAAGTGGAGAATCACAGCAGACGCAGTGGTACATCCCCACCTCTGAATGGTTGAGGTAGATCCCACTAAAGGGCTGACAACAACCACAAACAAACAAACAAACACAGCATTAGGGGCGGGAACTCATGGATGATTTTGCCATGCTGTTATTTTTGTGTGCTTAAGATCATGAGTCTGCGCATTTTATCTAAAAATCATTTTGTTTTCGAGCTGAGAGAGGCTCTGAATTCATAAAACACAGTTTGTAGCTGAGAAGGTTGAACCCGACACAGGTCATTGTTACAGTGGTGAACAAAGTCCACCTGGAACTGTGCTGTTGACATACATATTATGAGATCATATGTATGTCAGTCTGGCAGACTGAGATAATGCTGGTTTGACACAAATCACTGATGTGCATGTATGGAGCATACTCACCTCCTCTGTCCGCTTCTCTCTGGTGACCACATACTGTTCCGGGCTCAGTTTTTTTTGCCAGTCTGTAGTCTCGTCATAACGGGTGAGAGAGTGCAGGCCTGCAGAGAGCAGAGGTTACAATCAGGAAGTTATGGAACTCACCAGAAGGATATTAAATCCTACAGACTTAATTAACCAATCAAGTATCAATTTACACAGACGATAAAAGCCTGGAGCTCTGGCAGGATGTCCAAAACCTTTTTCAAAATAAAACTCACAAAATAAGACTACAGATCCTGACAACACTGGAGCCAAATTAAGAAAATGTTTGTTATCATATGACTGGATGACAATTAACTGTTCTGTTCAGTATAGTTAAAGGCACCAGAGAGGATGTTAACATTAACATAAGTTGTAAAATTTCACTTAATCTTAATTCCTAAAGTAACTTCCCTGTCAACTAAACCCACGTTTGTTTCTAACCCTCTCTCCTCTTTTTTCAATACAGTAAGTGCACAACTTGTAACCTGTTGTGATAGCTGCTATGTTCTAATATCCAACATTAGTGACTAAACTGCTGCATGGTGCACACGCAGGAGTTTGTATTGTATCCAAGGAACTGAGGGAGAATGACACAAAATCAAAAGTTCCGCCAGAAGCCTACCTTGAGTTGTAGATACGGGACGGATGAACACTGGGATCCTCCTCGGTAACACCACGGATCTGGCTGTGGCACGCTGAGAAACGAGCACGAAGAGACGGGACACGAAGCGAGACATGTTTGCTGCTGCTGGTGTCAAGTCTGGTCTAAAGTCAAGTGCACATATCAGAGGGAGCCAAGTGCGCTCGCTGCGTCAGGATCGTTCGTGCCGCAGCGAGTTCGCGCTGGTCCTCCCACGGCTGATGCAGGATGTTTGCTGGGTGACCCGGTCAAAAATCACACCTCCATCTATATAGGTCAGAGGGAACTGGGTTCTTTAGTTTTTTATTGCTTGTCTATGTTAGCAGAGCACAGAGGGTGGGGGTGGGGCTAATAATGTGTAAAGTCGGCTACATGGTAACAATGTTTAACAACATTTAAGTCCCATGTCTATGGAGGACTGAAAATACCAAGAATACCGCTATTTATTTATGTATTTATTCATTTAAAAATTTATTTTACTTTACATACAAATGTCACTATTTGTTTAATTTCCCATTTATCATTTTTTTAATTGTTTTTTTAAATAAATTTATTCTTTTAAATTTATTTATTATCCACCCCCATTTATTAGGGTTAACTAAACAGTGCAATAATAACTCTTTATTAAATCAAAATTAAATCAGGCATCAAAGGACTTTTAGGCGGTGATGAGATACCCTACTATGTAGTAGGGTATGTGTTCTGCAAAATACATTATCTAAAAATATATTCTCCTATCTATCAATTATTCTAACTCAGTTAAAGGAAAAGCAAGTGAAGATACCTGCTGACTGTGTTGCACTGTTTTGACTTGAGTTACAACATTGTGAATCATCTGCGGTGAAGAACTAAAGGTTATATCAGTGGGTTTAGTAGAGAATTTATTTCACAGACATACAACATGTTTCCTTTTGGCTTGTTCATGCACTAAACTTATCAACTGACCATTTAAATATTATATGGTTTCGAGGTCTGCCATACAGCAAATACACATACAAATCAATGATCTAATGAATTCCAGTACAATGTCTGGTCACAGCTTTATACAAAACAGTATTTCTATACAGTGTTGTTCTATATAGTCTGGTATTGCTCAGCAGCAGGGCTGTTGGCTGCCAACAGGCTTCCAGGCTGGTGCATAAGGTCCACTATGTAGCGGCAGGGCTGTGAGGAGGGCCCAAGTCTGGAAGGGGTCTCTTTGAAGAGGAGCACCTCGTTCCATGCCCTGTTGTAGTCCCCCCTGACAAGTGTGCAGCTCATTCCGATAAAATCAACCAGACACTGAAATGTTAAAGAGAGATGATAGACCAGGGTATGGGTATTTGGAAATGAGAGATGGACTAAGGGTAAGCTTGAGAAATTGAGAGAAGGGGTTGAAAATAGCATGTCATATGGGTGAAATGTAAAGTCTGCAAAGGAAGGGATTGGTACAGGTGTGTGGTGGCGAGGTCAGTGTTACCTTGAAGAGAAGAGCCCTATGGCAGTAGATTCCCTTGCTGATCATACCAATGGGAATAACATTAGACTGAAGCTGAAACTTGAGCTCACTGAGGTGCAGCACCCATGGGAATTCATGCATCTTTTCCATCTCCACTGCTCCACCCATGGCATCACTCACCAGCCTGACATCCCAAACCCAGGCATAAAAAAACATTCAAATGCAAGAATCTTCTAAATGTAGGAAGTGTTTTGGTTTTGCATCCTAAGCCTTACAATTGTATGTTTCTATTGGGTATCTACATTCCACCTCATTTTATAAGTAGGTGTGGTTTTGGAGATTCTAAAACAATGGCTTGCCAATCATTTTGTATGACTTGCTTTTCTTCTCTATTTGTGTTGACATCTCTGCAGGTTGGTTATGTGCTGCATTAATCCGTCACCTGGCCAAGGCAGCATACTGCTCTCGTTCATCACTCAGCTGGAGGATGGATTCTTTGGCCTCTTTAACCAGAAGCTGCAATGAGACGTCATCCATCATCTTCCACGGTTTCTCTGTAGGAGACTCAGGCGGGGACTCATTTTTCTTCTTGTCATCTTCTTTCTTCTTCCTGTACAGAAGGATTTTGAAAAAAATCTGAGCTAGCCTCTTTAAAATAGGGGAGAACATCAGCAGCGACTTTAAAGAACTGAGCGTAAAATAGAATATGACAGTTTAACAGCCTTAACGAATCTACATTTCATAACACATATTTCATCATACATTTAAGTAATATTACATATTTTTGGTTTAAACTTTTTTTTTCCATAATGACACGTACAAAAAAACCCAAGAATCCTACATTTTAACACTAACAAATATGTCAAGATGAGAGAATGTTGTGTGTGATATGGACACCTCCCCCACCCCCAAAACCCCCAAACACACACACAAACAGTCTCACTTTGGTCCCCTGCGGTCTGCCCTGCTGCTGGTATTTGTTTCTGGTAGGTTGCTCTGCTCCTCTTCGGTCACCTCCACCGTCTCTCTGCCACAGAAGGCACATCAACAGAAATAAATGGTTTATATAACTGAACACAGCACTTTTATTGGATTTCTCACTGTTGTTCTCGTATATTTTCAGTTGTTGCCTTGTGTGTATTATGTCTTTGTTATATATGGATATACTAGATTTTAGTACAATGAAATGTTTTGATCTACTTCTAATTACGATGGCCAATATGAAACAGTTTCTCTTAATCTTCCCTGATATTCTTGTCTTTGAAATAGATTGCCAGTTCTTTATACATCAATTATATATATAATAATATATGCAGTCATCCGAGAAGAGACATTTTCTTATAAAGTTAAAAAGTTACACTTGATTCATACTAAGCCATGGACAGATTACATAACACACTGCTTAAGAATGCCCGCCATGTTGTGTGTGTGTGTGTGTGTGTGTGTATGTGTGCGTGTGTGTGTGTATGCATGCATACCAAACGTGGGACAATAGGGTGGACCTGAGGTACCCTGAGGGGGTCCTACTCTCTTTGGCAACCTTAATTCATCAAAATGCTCAAAGCTCGAGGGGGAGTTAGTTTGTTTGCGCATGTACAACCCCTAATACAAATGATGTGGTTTTTATTGCATGTGTGTCTGTGTGTGTCTAAGTCAATAAACATGTGTTTTATGAGCAGGCATATTGAACTGAATTTTCATGGGTGCACATGCTTGTGCACTTGTGCATGTTCAGGGTTGTGTGTGCGAGTCCATTAGTCACAACACAAAGGCTCTGTTACTCTGAGTGCGTTGCCATCTTAAAAAAATGGGATCGTTTAGCCCAGGAGGCCACGCTAACGGGGCACACTGAAGGCAACTGGGAGAGATGTGTGTGTGCGCGTGTGTGTGTGTGTTGAGGGGGAAGGAAAAAAAACATAGCACTGGATTGGAGCAGACAAGGGGAGGGTGATAGTAATCTAACAGCCACAATAAATTGTACTGACAAACTACATGGTGTGGCTGGCAGGAAACTGGTCTAAGCCAGCGTTCCACCACTATTTGTGAGTATTTGTGAGTATTTGTTCTTGTTACTTTCCAACTCTGCTTGTAGTGTCAGAAGCCCAGTGTGCTGTCACAGTGTGAGGGTGAGGAGTTAACATAAGAAAGAGATTCATATAAATAATAAACTACATTTGTTCTAGTTTTTAATGACTTTTTAGAAATAAAGTCAAGAACACATACTCTGCTGCTGTGTTGATACAAATGACAGGCCGGTGCTGGTTGATGGGCTGCTTGGACAGTTCTTCTAAAGTCAAAATCCTTTGACCTTCTCGTGCCTAAGAGAGAGAAAACAGTATTGTGCTAATTATCTAAATGCTGAACAATCCTTTGCTACAGTATGTTTACATCTCAATGAAAGATACATGTAATGTAGAAAACTATTGCAGTGACCATGTTAGTGAAATCAGCTAAACAAATAAAAAGCTCCAAAATAACATTATGAGGATGCCTGTCAATTTGACAACAGTTTGGCTAGAGGTGTAGGTTTTCTATATATTTCTATAAAACACAAACACACACCTTGCCGGTGTCATAGAAGCCATCACTAATAATGTCAGTGGAGGCCAAATGACCTCTCAGGCAATATTTAACAGATAAGTTGGAGTTAAGCAGGCTCATCATGGCCAACTCGCTGAAACTGCTCCTGCGATTCTCTGATTGGTTGATTTTCTGAAGCATTTCCAGGGCTCTGAGACACACACAAACAGGAATACAAGAACATACAGACATTCAGGCACTTATGACAAATAAAAAAAAAAATTAACACACTAACAAACACACAGACCAATGAACAAAACCTGTAGCCATGCATTGCACTGTCCTACACTGCCATCTACTGGCTATTTAAAAGACTGCCCTAAAAATTTGTTCCCACAGCTTCACTGGACTGTTTTTTTTATTTTATACTTCTCACCAGTATTCGCCAGGTTCCACATTTCATGATTCATAAGTCATCTCATCTATTGTCTCAGTGTCTTACCCCAATCTGCACATCTCCACAGCGGTTTGCTCATCACTGGCACAGACATTGATAGCCAAACATGTATTATGCAACACCTCCTTGTGATGAGAGCGCAGCAAACTGACCAGCGGTTGAAGACCTCCAGCACTTTGTAGCTATTTAAGACAGGGAGCAAGTTTTAGAATAAATGTTAATTGCTTATGCATCTTTCCAAATTTCATAATATTTCTGTCACCGGTAAACGTGGGAACGAGAACAAGCCAGCATTTTGAACAGTCACACACAAAACCAACCTGTGCTCTAGCTTCTGTATCACAGGTCAGCATTGCCAGGCACAGTGTGGTGTTGACCTGGACCTGCGTATTTGTAGACTTCAAGGGCTCCACCAGAGCCTGTATGGCTCCATGTGACAAGATGCTGCAGCGAATCACCTCTTGTTGTGCCATGTTGCCAAGTGCGGCAGCAGCATTGTCCACCATTCCTGGGCAGTCTCCATAGAGCCGCTGGACAAGGATCTTATGGCCTCCTTCCTTGTACACAGCACTTGAAGTGACCACAAAGCTGACATTAAACGCAGTCTCTCACTATTGCATACAACAGTCTTTCTGTGATGTGAGTGACATGCGCAACATAAGTGGCATATTGGGGAAGAACGAACATCAGCGTAAGGATGGTAAGAGAATGATTAATGCAAGGTGGAGTTCAGTGGTACCAGTGTTCCAATAACTGAAGGAGACGGTAATACAGTGAAAAAAGGATCGCTAGAGGGAAGGTGTGTCAGGGGAATAAAAAAGATGGGAGATAAAACTAAGAAATGGAGAGAAGAGAGGTAAAGAGACATCCACTGAGGTAGAACCATGACGAGCAAGATGTAACAATAAACCGACTCATAGCAGGCCTTGGTTTTAGAGACTGCAAACTTATCACTGAATGTTTTTCACATTTGTGGCATACACAGTCAAAAGACCATGAAATTATACATTTTCTCGGCCTTTTTTGCGCAACTTACAAATAGAACACAAAAAACCAAACTTATTCCTGTCACTCACAAAGCGTTGAGCCGGTTGCTATGTGTGAGGTGAGAGAGGGCCTGGGTTGCTGCCTTTCTCAGCTCCAAACTCTCATCTTTCAGCGACTGTACCACTGCAGGGATTCCACCTGAAACACAGAAATCCAACACATGAGCGCACCACTGTGGTGAGTGTGTTGATGATGTTAAGCAGCTCATATGAATATGTATGTACCCAGATTTCTGAAGTTGTCTTTGCTGGCAAGGTGGAAGCTCATGGCGGACACAGCCTGGCAGGTGGCCGTTTTCACGCCGACGTTCGCCACAGACAGAAGCTCAACCAAAACCTTCTCCACGTTCTGCTCATGGAGCAGTTTGCGATTCTCGGCTACACACACAGCCATGTATTGTTTACATGCACACGACGAAATAAAGAAAGTGAACGCACAAAGCTTAAGAAAGTATTCTAAATAAGAGGGAATTATTCTTACGGCTCTGAGCAACCCTGGTGATACATTTAACAGCTTTGGCCTGGATCTCAGGTGCACTGTGGGTGAGAACAAACTCCATCAGCCTTGTCAGGCCTCCATCCTTGTGGATTAGATGCAAACTCTCACTGTCACTCAGACAGTTAGCAACCACATCTAAGGCCTCAGCATGAAGGTCAATATAGTTCTGTAAAGAATAAAAGTATAGACAGAAAACAGAGGATGTGGAGAACACAGACTTTCAATGGAAGAAGAAAGGCATCAGGAGTTGAGAGTAACTGCTAATTCAGTTATAACTCCATTGCTATTCTCATTTTTATTTAACACTAAGAGGCAGAACAAAGACATACATGAACGTGTTACCGCAAAAGCATTTGATCTCACACACACACACACACACACACACTCACCTACCGTGCTACTGAGGACTTCCATTAGCTTCTCAAATCCTTGCTCTTTCCTGAAAGTGCTGCGTGTATCTTTATCAGTGGTCAAACTGTACAGCGTCTGTAGAGCCAAATGCTGAATGATGGGGAAGTCAGACTTCAACAGATTCAGAAGTGGAGGGATCCCACCCAGCACATGCACTGCCACACGACTTTGGTAGTCCTTAATACAAACAGTACAACAGAGGATACATCTGACAGCAGTTTTGGAGCCATTAAACCTTACCCATCCCAAGACTAGAGTAGAATATACAAAGTGATGCTTTTAATGGCTTTTGAGGTACTGATTCATGTAACTTAAACTCATCTAAAATGAAAAAAAAAAAAAAACAGTTAAAAAAACAAACAAACAAACTGCTTTGCCTCGTGGTGTCCTCTAGGCTGACGACATTAAGTCACCTGAACCAGGTTGAAAATGGTCTCCAGCGAGTTCTTCGTGACATCAGGGTCTGGATTGAAGAGGAGCTGGATGAGAGGTGGCAGGCCCTTGTTGTCGAAGATCTGGACTTTACAGACGAAATCCACTGACAGCGAGGCCAGGCACAGTGTTGCAAACTCATGAACAACTACATCTTATTGAACAGGAGAGAGAAATGCACAGTTTGTTTGTTTTACTGCAGCTAGTGTTAAAGTAAATTCCTCTGGGCAGAAATCTGATGGTCCTTTATTTTCTTCCAGAGAGTGATTCAATACCCGAACTGTGTATCAGCTGGTAATGAGTACAGATCTAATATCAGTGCATCAAAAAAATATATAAAAATTTATAGCATGCAGTATATATAACTAACAGCTGTACTACTAACCTTTTTGGATGTTGTGTTATGGATGTACTTAAGTTGCAGACAGGTGTACGGGACACTGCTCGGAAGTAGCAGGATCCCATTTCTAATTATTAAATTACATTGTATCATATCATTGTATAGACTCTGTACTTGCCAATACCTATTATCCAGCAGCTCAGGTAGTAATCAGAGGTATTTCTAACACTTGTATTGATACTGGAACAACCCAACTGCTGCGTCTATTTATTTCGCGATCAAAATTACTCACCATCAAGGGACAGATTGTTGATGATGGATGGAATGACATCCAGTTTTTTCAGAGCGCTCTTTACATCAACTTTAAAAGAAAACATGAGACAATGTTAACCACAATCCACCACTCAATCTGATAATGTCAGCAAAACAGGTAATTATGTGTCCAGTCCAAAGGTCTCCAAACATTCGGTGGTCTGAATGATGCAGAATGATGGTCAGGAAGTTCGTCAGTAAGTTAAAAAGACAGTCAAATCTGTTGCATTTTCTGCCACCAGGTGACTGAGAAGTCAAGTCTGCATTCATTTTCTAAGCTTATGTGTGATTCACCATTGGTGGCCACGGTGCCCAAGGCCATGAAGGCGTTGCGTCTGATGAGCTTGTTGTCGTGAGTGATGAGCTGACAGAGAGGCTCCAATGCCCCAAGTCCCAGCAGAGAAACCTTGTTCTCGTCTTCTAACAACAGGGGGAGACAGTCAACAGGAAAATTTTAAATGGTGCCAAGCAGGGCTGTAGCATTACAGTAGTGAAGATAAACACTGCTGCAATGCCTTAAAAACACACACACGTGCACAAAAGAAAAAAAAAAGAGAGGAAATTGTGTTAAAAGATAAAATGGGGTTTTACTCAGCATGGCTATACATATTATTGAATGAGGTCTTGATCTAAAATAACAATTACAAATGCTTTATGAGGGTAGAATGGAAACATATTTGTCGATTTCAAAGGAAATGTCAGGAAAAGATAAGACAGCAAACGGGCATGAATAAATTTTGTCCTTTTCAGTTGCATGACTGCTAAACAAAACAAAACAAAGCAAAAAATATGTAAGGGTTAGCAATGGGAAACCTCTTGTACCTCTCTCTGCAAATCCGTAGATGGCTTCAGTGGCTTTGATTAGGATGTTCTCCTCTGGAGAGCTCAGCAGCAGCACCACTGTTGCTGGGTTTTTGCCCTCAATAAGTAGAGGTTCAAACTACGAGTGGACAGAAATGAAAATGCTTTAAAACTTCGGGCTGTCTTGTGTCTGTCTCCAGGATGCACGGCATGTTTTTGGTAATCTGTTTCAGCCGACAGTTTGGCTGCATCATGTCTCACCGTTTCCTTGCATGGAGTTTCACTGTCCTTCTTCACTTTCTTTCCCATTCTGCGACCTAAACCGAAACTGCAAATATTAGGAAAACGTGTCTAAACGACGTTTATTTATCACAAACAGTCATATCTGCTCAATGCAAGATCTTTTATCTGCAAGCATAAATAGCCTATAACCTGAACGTCACTGTAGCCTTCTTACTTATGTTAGCCTGACAGCTTAGCCGGCTAACGTTACTTCACAAAAGACAAAACAAAGCTGAACAAACGTGCAGACATCCGATTCAAACACTCAACTTGAGTCACCTATTTTCCAAACTAACGTTAAAGCACAAGTTCTAGATTTGTGATTAGACCTTCTCAGTAACCGCAGTGTGAAAAACAGTGTTTTCGAAAAGGAAGTTGACACCGCGTTGCTAAGCAACGAGTGCCACGTGGGGCTAAAGGGTTTAACCTGCTCTGACCTTTTAGCTATAACGTTATCCGTGTTTAGTAGCCTAATATATTTACAATCCGGTTTAGTGTTGAATTACTTTAAACCTAGTGGATTTGCCCGCCTCAACAGTGCTGACATGCATATTCTGGCAACAGTTAGATGTAAATGTAAGTTAATCCAGCGATTTTTATTCTCCATTTAAACACAATAAATGGAGAAGTGAAATGGTAATCAGTTCAGTTCCAACTTTATTTCAGACTCCCCATGGGTCCACAGAATACAAAATACACAGAATACCAAATACAAGATAGGCTACAACAAAACAACAAAACAAACAAGACACACGGTACCATAAAATAAATTAGAAGAAAAGTTTAAAGAAAGTTAGTCAAATTAGAGGAAAAGAAAAAAAGCTTCAAAACATTATAAAATAAAATGTGCAATAGGCCTTCTGACAAATAATACATTTCACCAAACTCATATTTGCATAAGCATGAGGGCAAAATTATCCATAATAATTGGGGGGAAAATATAAAATAGGTAATCAAAAGGAAATTTGAAGCTATTGTGTGAGTGAGTTTGTTGTGCATATACACTGAGAAGGTGGCTGTTCTGTGCAGGTCAAAGGAACTGTACTGAGGTTAACGCGCTGCTGTGAAGACTGAGTCATAAAACAAGTTAGCTCTATAACATCAGCACACTGATGCCCCTCCTTGAGAGTCACTGACACAGCAATGTGCTGCTGAAAACAGCACAGTATGCACCAGAAATCCTATGACCTCTACGGGCATCACCTTTGCTGATGTGGAGCATCGCTCTGGTGCCTGAGATGAGCCAGATTAATCTAAACTAAAGCAAGCACAAGGATAGACTGATGGCTGGGATAATGTACAGGTTTTTCTGATAATGCATTATTCTTATTACACGTCACGAGCTGCAAATACGCGCGCCCACGCACGCACGCACGCTCACATTCATTGGCCCTCTTGAGAACGGGATTAATAGTCGTCCTCCTGTAGATGCTACGTTTTCACACTAAATGGGGATTTTTGTTTCATTCACAACGTTTCAATTCTCAGCATTTTATTCAAATCTAACGGCAAATTTAGTACGATTGAAAGGGACAATCGTTTGCATCAAAGAGCACTGAGAAGTAGCATAGAGCAGATAGAGGGAGGGTGCTGCAGCGAATCAGCGCAGCAGACTGCAAAGCGCAGACTGTCACCTCCCCTCATCCGTCGAGCTGTCACTTGACAGCGGCACACATGAACCCCAGTGCCGCAGACGGACTTGGATACGAGCTGGGTTTGCGTCCAAACGACTCCTACTGGGCGTTTTAATTCAAACGGGGCAAGAATATGACATGACATCCCTGTCATCTCTACGGACTGGCAACAAAAGCGTAGGAGGGCTGAGCCGCTTGATAAGCTAGTGCAGAGCTGCTAGCTAATGTGAAGAGTTAGCTTGAAGGCTAATGGTAGCTATCTGCTGAACGGAGTCCGGTTCTGCTGCCGTTATTTGGCTAAACGTTACATAGCTGGTTCGCTAGCGAGGGTTGGAGGAACTAACGTTAGCTGGTGGTCAAGAGCGTTTATTTTGCGATTCAGCATAAGTAACGCGCCATTTTAATAATTTGTTGAAAGCTGTATGGTAATTTGTGGTTGAGCTGTCACAGGACTTCACCTTCTTCTCCTTTTATACGTTTGTTCATTTTACAAAATATATCGTTGATGTTTGCTAGCTAGCGAGCCACTCGGCTATGCTAACACCAGCCCAGTGAGAGCTCACATCGCAGGGGTGCGGAGAGCTCCAGACCAGTCGAGGAAGGAAGAGAGGTGACTTATGATGTTGGCTGAGGGAAGCGGTGGACTGTTAGGCGAAGGAGAGCAGCAGTGTTAGTTTTAACACATCGTATTTTCTAATATTAGTCCTTGTCGGGGTAGGGCCATAGAGTCAGCCAAGCTGTGTGGGACGTTAGATGAAGAAAAGAATTGGGGCACTTTGAATTGCGAGCTGGCTAAATGAATTGTATCGGTATTACTGAGTCGTGAGCTGGTGGTCGCTGCGCCAGCTTCAAGGGAAGACACTCTGTCGAGATTTTCGCACAGACTGCAATAACCAGCCAGTTTGCTCAAAGATGGCTTCGGCGAGCAGCATTGCCGCATCTATTGCGAGCAAAACGAAGACCAAGAAAAAACACTTCGTGGCTCAAAAAGTGAAGCTCTTCCGTGCCAGCGACCCTCTGCTCAGCGTGGTTATGTGGGGAGTCAACCATTCGGTGAGTCAGACCATTTGATGTCCTGTTGATCCACAGTAATGGCCCCCTCGACCCTTTGATGTGCCACATTAAGCCCTACTCGCTGTCAGCTATCATCCGGTGTGTTACTGCCGTTGATTGACAAATATGAGATGACAGCTTTCCAGAGGTTAGCTACAGTAATGTCAGTGGAGATGTGTGACAGGCTGCAAATGTGCTGTGCTGAACACCTCCAGCAAATCCTTGCTTGTGTTTGATTTAGTAAGCTTTGTGCAGATATAGTTTGCATGATGTATGCATGGTTTGAAATATATGTGTGTGAGTGTGTGTGTGTGTTTGAGCAGTGAACTCTTCTTTGGCTTCCTGTTGTGCACATGTAGGATAAGCTCCCAGGGCTTGTGTCATGAGAGATCTTCCCATGCAAGACAGCTTATCTCTGCTCTCTGCTCTCTTTCTCTTCCTTTGCTGAATATTTGCTAGTAGGCCAACACTCCTATGCTGGAGAGAGTGTAAACTTCACTAGAAGAGGACCAAGAGATATAGCTGGCACCAAATTCTAAATATTAAAGCTTTAATCCGTGTATTAGATACATTATTATAACGCACAAAGAGGTGGCACTTAAGAAAGCTTAGAAAGCCTGTCATATGAAGTGCTTAAAATTCCTTCGCTCTTGCAGTATTGTTATATATGCCTAGCTTTTCCTCATCCTTACTCAGCTTGCTCTTAACAATCATAACACAGTTATAAAGTAAAGCTAGCCTGTTTACTGAAGGTCTTATCTGGTGTTTTAGATTGAAGATAACTGCAATCCAAATTGTAAACAAAAAGAGCTGAGCAGTAACTGGGCATCAGCACTTGCATTCCTTCAGCACATCCCATGGAGTAAATAATGACGTAAAAGATGACAATAGTATGATTTATATCAACTGAGAACTATTTCGTCCCTTTGATGCGGAGTACTCTGCCTTCTTGTTCTTGATTTATGTCTGCCAGTGGTTGTCGTGCTTTGTTCTGCTGTCTGACACTGTGTAACAGAGACTGCTCTAAAAATTTAGAAGTGGTTTTGAGTTAATAAGTCAGAGAATGTGTGTTTTCAAAAGCCTAATTTTAAATAAATGCAGAAGACTGACATTGCATGAGGACTGCGTAATGTCTATAATTAAATGGCAACTGTACAACGTTATAGTTTGTTATTTCAAGGCTGCACCGAGGGTGGGAAATATAGGCTAGGGGTTTTGCCAGTGTCACATTCTGCCATGACATGCATTTTGCGATGCAGTGATAACTGCGATAAATTTTAGAATATTAAAAATGATACACTTAACTGTGACTTGGAATACACTCAGGTGGAGGGCTATGTGTGCACACTTGTAACTGGAGTTACATCCACTAACTCCTTTTTTTCCTGGCTAATGCCGGCTTCAGTGACAGAAAGATGTGGAGGGTAACATTAGGAGCTATGCAAGCCGATTACTTTGTTGTGGCCTGTGAAAACCAACACAAAAGTGTTTATTTACTGCACCCATTAGGCCTGTCATGATAAATACACTACAGAGTTACCATAAGCAAATAGAAAACTACAAGGGAAATGAAGTGGTGTTTGTCTTGCTGACTACATTATTCCAGCCGTAAAAGAAGCCACACTCCAAAGCTCCAGTTTTGTAACATTCACTATATTTGAAACATGGACACCAGTATTCTGATATTTACCCAATTCCAAATGAAGACAATACTCTGAATAAGACACTGCCATGCAAACAGCATTTTCTGATTACCTTACTCCGAATAAGGTCATAGTGGGAGTAAGCAATAATCAAATTAAGACAAGTGGAGTATTCAAGTTTTAAGTACACTATGCCGTCCTATCAGAGTTTTCATAGCATTTTGCGACAGTGACACGGCAGTCAAACTGTTTGACAATGCATACTCTGGCTCCTGGCTTGAAGTTTTTGGAAAATTAGAAAATAAAAACTCAAAAGGTGAAACGCTAGCAACATGTTTGACTTTTGTGTTGTTGTTGTTGTTGTTGTTTGACTTCCGGTTTCAGATCAAATCCAGCAAGAATATCGGAGGTATGACCTGGGGTGGGTGTGCATATATGAGTCATTGATCGGACTTTGCTCTGTAACATGTTAATGGGAATACGAATGGAATATTCTATAAG
>JAPZDX010000013.1:13094629-13104821 GCA_029783625.1 Naso annulatus | reverse complement strand
CCCCATTCCCCTTCTAGCCCCTGCACGCTGTTTGTGTCTCATTTTAATTTGCTTTACCCCCTCTAACCCGGCTTCTGCTGTTCCTTTAGTTCCCCTGCTTGCTGTCTGTGTGTGAAAGATCGAGGGTTGTGTGTTTTTGTGTGCGTTTGGGTTTGTGTTGGGTGAAGAGTTTCGTTCAAACAGATGTCTCATGAGTGCTCCTGTGTATGATGCGTTTTCTGTGTAACTGTGTGTGATAAGTTTTTATATGAGCTAGCTATATTGTGTGATAGATGGTGATTGAAATGTTGCTGTTTGTGTTAGGCTGGCTATTTTGAGCTGCTCTATTTTGAGTTTTTGGCTCTTGGTTGTTTGGACAGAGTCACTTGCCAAAAATGAACTGTGTCACTGCAACTGCAAAAAAAAAAACAAAAACTTGATAGTTCAATACACTTCCTGTTAAAATCGCATCAGCTAGAATGAATTCACCAGTTTAAACTTCGTTTTTATAAAAGAAGGCTTTGACCTTGTGAGTGATGGAAGTCGCTGACAATGACCTTGAACACTGTGACTTTGGAGTACTGTTGGTTTGACCTGTAAGCTCGGCAATATTGGAAGGAAATGAGTGTGCAAAGTGCTTTTTTTTTTTTAATTGCATGTCCTCATATGTCGCACTGCAAAGCTTTGTTTGACCCTGGCTAAGAATTTTATACGTGAGTGTCGAAGTTGTGACCGAGAATGGGTTTGAACTTTCCACCACATTTTTTTTTTTTTACAGGGTCTTAAACGCGGGGCACCGTTCAGTGAGGCATGGAAGACTTCAGGGAATCCCCGAACTAAATATAGCCTACTGTAAATGGAAGAAGAAACAAAACGTTCTTGGGGTTAAAGTGAGGGGTTAAAATGAGTGGAAAAGCAAAGCAGTTCGGTATTTAATACGCACGTGAGGCTTCTGTGTGACCTCTTTGTCTGCAGCTCAGCTGTGTGTGGCACACCGTTCACACTCTAAATGTAAAAGAAGAAATTAAGAGTCTTTTATACCAAGCTAACATAAATAGTTATTATACAACACTGAGTACCTCTGACTCTTAAACTATTTACCATTTGCTGCCATTAATCTGTTGGGAATCCTGTGGTTGTTTCACCCGTCAGTTAAATGCAGCTAACACACTTACTTTCGATTTGAACTCATGTTCACACCTAATCTATAATAGTTCTAGAGACACTACTAAGGCTCACACTTCAAAGACTAGGATCTGACGAGCTGGTTTCTTCACATGACACCTTGATACAAACACATCAAGACTTACGTACAATTAGTCTGCAGTTATCAGCAAGTGCCTCTTGGCTATGAATACATTTGTTTCCTGCAGATAATTCCTCAGTAGTTAATTCCATTATGTGAGGACACACTTTACATGTAGCCAGTAAAATGAGGAAGAGGGTTGCATCATGACAAACAAAAAAAGGAAAATCATGTGTTTTGTTCATAAGATACAGTGTATGTGTGTGTGCATTTCAAAAATCGCCTCACACACACAAACAACAAGCACGGCAAGTTTCTCTCCTGACTGCATGACCGTCTCCCCTTCATGCATGCATCTGCATGGTATAAAATATTTTTTCTGCATCTTTTTTGAAGTTACATGATTTCTAACACATTTCAATGTGTATGAACACCAGCCCCTTTCTGTTGCACATTGTGAACATGTTCTGTTCTGCCCACATTAGACATGTATATTTCTTATCTTACAATAAATGTTGCAGTTCTCGTAAGCTGCTGGTACGAGGGTTTTGAATATGAAAGAGCCGCAATTGGCTTCCTGACACATTTTAAGTAAAGCTTCTTATCAAGCAGATGATCTGTGGGTTTATGCATTCATTTTTTTTTTTCTCTCAGATGATGCTAACTGTAGCTGAACTATTTGAATTTGTTCTCACTTAAGTCATTCAAATCATTGTAGTTGCTATATTGTATCACATTTTGTGCTTTACTACACAAATTCTGTCCATGATCCATTTAGGATACTGACCCACAATCTAGCAAACACTGGTGAATTGAAATATACGATAGCTACATTTATGTTACCTGGAAAACATGGAGATTGTGTCTGTATGTTATTCGATAGCTACTGGCCCTTGGTATTTGGAATACCTCTTGTCTCCAGTAGGTCTCTGCTCAGTAGCTATCTGCTTCAGTTGTTCTGTTGTTTTGGTTTCTCTCCTCTCTCTCCTCACACCAGCACCAGGCTGGTATCTCCAGTGGGGGCACATGGCTTTAATGTGTCGGTATGACTGAGTGTGAACTGCCTTTATATTTCATCAGTAGCCCATTAAGTAGTAACAATAAGCCTTTTTAAGTAGTACCTCACATGAGTAGATGTTTTTCAGAATATTTGTTTGTAGAATGAATTTAGTTTACAGTAGAGTTTCCTTGCTCTTTGCAGTTCCAGCTCCTCACAGTAGTGCTGCCAGGCGGCTTCCTTTCCCTGCCAGGCATTTATGCCAGGAAACGGTCATAATTCCAGTGTAGGCAGACCAGAAACATGCATACATAGGATGTAACTCGTAGTTCAAACATTTTGTTGACAATTTTAGGGACAGAGTCTAAAATCCTATTGATTAATAAAAGCAATAGCATAGATATAGCCTAGTAAAAATGCAAAATTAATTATTTCCATCGTTCTTTGGGCGAACCTGCTGGACTCTGATAACAGTGTCTAGACCCAGCCATTGTAAAGACGTCAGTGAATCAAACCACCAGACAGGCCGTATGGATCTTTCGCGTTGATGCCCTTTCCAACCCTCTACCAATTTGAAAAAACTATTGTGTTCTTTTACATTTTAAACACTTTGCCTTTACTTCCAACTCCCCTCCTCCCTTCCTCTCTCCTTTCTTCTCTCCTCTCCTCCACCCCTACCGTCCCTCCCTCGCTCCCCCTTTTCTAGCAGCCGCCCCAACCAGAGGATGTGCCCCCGCGGCCCAAATCTGGTAACGTTCAGCAAAGGCTGCAAACACTGCGGATTGCCACGCGCTTTTACTGCGCCATGAAACACGTAAGAGATGTAAGAGAACCAGGGCTCATATACCAGGCATGATCTATTAAACCAATATTTATTTTTATTTTATGTGCGGCCTACCATTTTCGTTTCCTCGTCTTTTTCCAAGCTGATACACTGTTATTTCAAGGCCACATTTTGCACACTTCATCCATTTACTGCTCAACTTTTCAACCAGCTTAGTTCATTTTTGCCAGACAGTTTGATTTTGTTCCCACCATTCGCTTAACGGCAACATGTATTTGAAACACTGGAGAGCAAGAACTGTAAGAGGAAGGTGCCGGCATGAATAGGAAGGACACACTGCGTGGTGAAAAATGCAGGAATCATAAATGGAAAGAGGAGCACGTACTTAACACGTTGCTGGAAAGATGATTAATGTCCGAGAGAGAACTTCCTTGCTTTGTTAGTACTTTTCTTCCAAGTTAATGGCTGTCTTTCTGTGTTCTGCTTTAGAGTTTGAGCAGGTGATCTTGGATGTTAGTTAATATTCTGAGAGATGAGTCATGGTTGGTTTGTTGTGTTTTAGACTTTGCCTATTGTTTCTAACAAATGGAAGCCATAATGGTTTTAGATACGCTGCTTTTTTTGTATAAGGCAGCAATAGTTTGACAGCACCATGCAGGTGTAATCCATTTGAAGTACTTAAACTTTCATTGTATTGTTACTGTATTATTATATTACTTATTGTATTAGTGTTTATTTTCAAGAGCAAAGTCTTTTCACACACATTCAAGCAGTTAATTATTGGTCAATAATTTACACAGCACAGTGTATTCATTTACAACACTGATAAATAAACACATGATGTGTTTGATTGATGTTGCCTGGCATTTGTCTGATATAAGCTTGCTGATTGGCTAGTGACTGATCAAAGTATTAGATCACAGTTCCTCAAAAATAAAGGTGATAGTTTTTAAAATGATGATAAACAGTTCAAAGTCTACTGTTATTGGCCCAGCCATTACAGTCAACTCATAATTCAGAATGCATATCACTGATGTCAAACCTGCTGGTAGAAGTTAGTCTGTTTGGAGGAATATAACAGGATACAGAGGTATAGGACCACACCAGTATTAAACCACAAAACCGACATAGCTTTGTTCTTCTAAGACAGCAAGAAATCAGAGCTGTCACACGCCAAGATGCATTTTCAAAGCTGCTGACGAGAGACTGAAAAGAAATGAGATTCATTTTTTAAGAGCGAGGGAAATGCACCTGTCAGCCGGCTTTACAAGGCTCATCAACAACCCACGGCTCGTTCCCGCCTCTAACATTCAGTGTCCTTTTGTCTTTCTACCGCTACCTCAATGTAGTGAACCACTCAGGAGTCGCGTTTTATTGTAGTCATTGTAAGGGAGAAAATCAGTAACAGGCCAACGGTGTATGAGTGGCGGGAGGCGTAAGATGTAATCAAGCGGTTAGACAGACTGAGAACGTATGGAACAGAAATAAACAGCATCTGAAATGAAAGCGTAGAAAGATGGATGAATGTCAGAGTTGAGATGGCAGTTCAGGTGACTTGCCTGCGAAATGCTTTCAGGTTATCTCTTGCAGTCGGTCTTATGTTGCGTCCTCATTAACTTTATATGTCGCATCTATGTCAAGACTCGCAAGTTGTACATCCCATGTTTATTGCAAATTGGAGGTCTATGTCTGTATATATATGTGCTCAAATGTCCTGTTTTGTGATATGTAATCCTGTCTTCATCTGTGTAAAGCTCTTATCTGTATGTGTATGTATGTGTGTCGGTGTGTGCTGTCCGAGCTCATTCTAGTGCTACAGAGTGCTGTTGTGTTGTTGCTCTTTTCCTGCTGCCATAGAAACACTGTAGTGGCTAAACTGCTGCTGCTGCTGCCCAACTACCACATTTCCTGCTCTCTTTTTCCCTCAGTGACTCAGAACTAGGCCCCCCTTTCCCACCTGACATGACACCTCTTCCCCCTACAGGCTGCTGGCGGTCCTGCAGCAGCCGGGTTAAGAAGGAAATTAGTCACTGTAGACAGAAACTTAAATAGGAAACTCCTTCATTCTGCTTGTAGGCTGAGTAGTGGGAGTCTGTCACAAAGATACAGTACGCCGGCTTCAAAGAGTTATAAAACGTTTTATTAGCTGCAAATCACTGACTGGTTTCCGGGAAGCATCTTAGATGAGAAATAATTTGTCTGAAGTAGGGATTTTTGTCGGAGACCAGTAAAGTGCCAACAAGGACGTTTTATTGCTTTAAGCAGGACGTCCTTTGTTTTTCATGTCACAAAGTGTATAGATCTACCAGATGAATTTAAAAACTGTAAATTCAGTGTACAGCAAATATTTCACTCCACACAATGTTTAAAACATGTAAAATGATGCATCAGGTGGATCTGTGCACTGCTGTGAGCATGCTGCATGTACTATTTAACACAGTCACTTAGTTTGAAAAGAGGTCAGCCTTGGTTTGGACAGATCGCCTGTACTTTTAATCAGAGATACATGTTGCTTTGCTCTGAATCAGACGGGCGCATCGATCAAACCACCAGCTGAAAGCCTCATTAATGTCAAAGGGGTATTTTAACATGCGGGATCGTCTCTTAAGGAAGAAACATTTAAACACGCTGTCAACATGACTGACCTCTAAGATTAAAATGCATCTTTGTCATCATGCATTTTTAAATACCCCTTGATTTTAAACAATACAGCTATATGCTATCTTTGTATAATGACATGTGCCTTATATGAAATTCTTCGTTTTTTTAAGTATTCTGGGGGAAAAGGATGAAGAATACTGCTGCTGGTGTTACTGCTTTTAGTAATTAAGTTTTTTCCACTTAATTTTTGTATGTCAAATATCTGAAACAATATTCAAACAGTCAAAGATTCAAATTTGCAATTAGATTAAATGCGCTGATATGGTCACTTTATAATCTTCTAAAACAAAAATTAAACATTTGATATGAGCAACAGAATTCTGTCATATTTTTGCCCAGGTCTGCAGTGCCATGCCCTTCAGGTTTGATCAGTATGGTTGTTTGGTTTTAACTGTTGTTCGTTTGATTGGCAATCTCCAATACCAATGGGCAGGCCAAGGAGTTGCCCACCTACAAGGACAATGACTTCATTAACGATGGGCAGAAGATCTACATTGACGGGGAGAACAAGAAAATGTTCCTTGAGAAACTCAGGAAAGATGTGGAGGTATGTGCTAACAATTAGATATATCTGAAAAAGCCCACCTCTCATTCTGTGGCCCCCGTTTCTGTCTGTTATTACATGTCCTCTTTTCTCTGGCGCCACTCTGTCAACACGCTCCTCCCCTTTGCCCTTTTTTATCCCGCTCCTCCTGAAACACTCATTCTCCTCCCATCTCCTCACACACTTTAACTCCCTCTCCCGTCCTACACTGTGACATCATCTTCAGTTCCTGGCCCAGCTGAAGCTCATGGACTACAGTCTGCTGGTGGGGATCCACGATGTGGAGCGAGCCGAGCAGGAGGATGTGGAGAGCGAGGACAATGAGGCCGAAGAGGAGGGCGAGAGCGACGGCGGGGGAATCGGAACGCCCCCCGACAGTCCCAGCAACACCCTGGACAGCACCAAGCCTCTGTCGCCTGGAGAATTTGATCCCACAATTGACGTCTACGCCATCAAAAGCACTGAAAGTGAGTCGTCGAATGCACATTTCCCAGACTTAGGTTTAATCTGCAGTGAGAGGGCTCCATTTAACAGCTAAATAATAAATACAGTACTGAGAGCTCCCCCTGCTGGGTATTGTCATTCTTGTTCTAGTCGTCAAGCCTGTTAGTGTCAAAAATATCTTCAGGATTTTGCTTGTGATATTTAACAGTACCTGATTTTGCCTGAGGATGCCGTGCAAATGTACATTTTCATTCAAGGTGCATTTGTTTTAAACTACAGCTGCTCCCAGGAAGGAGGTGTACTTCATGGCTGTCATAGACATCCTTCAGCATTATGATGCCAAGAAGAAAGCTGCCCACGCCGCCAAGACTGTCAAACACGGGGTATGTAGTTGCAGACAAGAGCTATGTAAATAAGTTTGTTAAAACCAAACACGTGGTGACTGACAGTCTTCTGTGTGCCCCTCTACAGGCCGGAGCAGAAATCTCCACGGTGAACCCCGAGCAGTACTCCAAGAGGTTTTACGATTTCATCACCACTATCCTGTCATAGCCTCCAAGAGCGACAGGGGGCACACAGGCACATGGGAAAGGCAGGGCAAGCAGGGAGAGGGGCGGGGAAGAGAGGTGACGGAGAGAAAAACCATCGAGAGGCTGAATTAATAAGGTGCTGTGATGGCTTCGTGTCGCTCTCCCTCACCCATTCTCCTCACGCCTCCCTGTTTGTTTGTCTCTCTCTCTCTCTCTTTCAGTGGGGAGCCACGCTCTGCAGCTAAAAAAAAAAAGAACCATCATTCGTTTACATTTAACCTCTCCTCTGTTGAGTTTTGTTCTTGTGTAACTTTGGATGATAAGGGTGTTGAAAGCAAGTGTCCAAGTCATTACATTTTTTTTATATATATATAATTTGTTTTGTCTTTATGGTTGTTTATGTGGGAATATGGCTTTTTTATTGCCTCTAAAACAACATCCAGAACCCTGCATTTTTTTTTTTTTTTTTATTTTATTTTATTTTTTAATTTGATGTTTGCATTTGTCTTTCCCTTATGATATTTAAGGAGAGGTAGGGGGAGGGTATGATACAGCGTGAGGTAATTAGGAGTGCAGAGGTCAGACTGCGGCAAAAAAAAACGGGGTCCCGCTTGCATGGAGAAGGCTTAAGCGAGATGTAATGAGGAAGTTCATGTTGAGCCTCATCTAATGCAATTGCTTCATTTCAGGAAGTAGGAAGCAGTCTTCCAATAGGCCAACAGCCAGACCCCCACTTAAAAGCTATACAAGTACTCAGCCAAACGAATCTTCCTACTTGGCTTCCGCCCTTTAGACGCATTCCCTCCCCCTTCCTGCTCCTTCACCTACACTGTCCGGGTTATCCTCATGCCATGCACACTTACCAGCTGAGATGAGTTCACTTGTTGCAGTAAATTATAACGCTTGTCGCACCGCAGTGGTTTTCGGTGCTTTGTCCATTTGCTTTGTCGTGATGCACATCCATTAAGAATGATTAAGGGAAGGATATGTACCTTTGTGACAAGTGACAAGAGAAGTTCGAACACACATGCATTTACTTGCATTCACTCTGAATACATTGGGCATTTTTGTATAGGCCTGGTTTCTGTTTCTGTGGCTGGGAATTACCCAGAAGTCTTGTGTGGCTGCTGTGATTAAGAGTAGGTCACGTCTTGTTATATCTTTGTAAAAGGAAAAAAAGAAAAAAAAAAAAGAGGGTGACACATTGAAACATCAACAGCCCTTATCTTTCTGTTGCCATCAGCACCTTATGAGTAAAATCAAAAATGTTGCACTTTTGTTTGTTATTAGAGGTTAGGAGCTCTTGTTCTGTTACATGGGCTGCAACAATGAGGAAAAGGAACTCTGCGTTTTTTAGAGGCCAGATCTCAAATCCTGCCACCTCCGCTCCTGTGGGTACTTTTTATCTGAGGGATCGGTTTGAAAGAAGTTACTGCATTATTAAAAGTAAAGGAGTTCTGTTTACAGGGTTTAACCTTTCCAATCCCTTTTAGAAGTGCTCCATGGTGTGGCTGTGGTGGGGTTTGGGACCAGGCAACAGTGTGACTGTGCTCATGCATTCAGGGCAGACAGAAGACTGTTTACCTCCAGCATCGTACCAGCACACACCCAATGATGGCGAGCGATGTGTGTGTCAGTGTTCAGAAGTTGTTCAGGGGGGGGTGGGATGAGAAAGGGGAGGTGGGGAAGAGTAGCTGCAGACATAAAGATACGTGTTGTTCAGCCATTAACGCCAACAGCATCGTTCTCTTCTCTAACCTCAGCTGTGAGCCTGTTATTCATCATTGTTTGTGTTGTTTTTTTTTAAAAAAAAGTGGTTTATCTGTGTTTGAATTTGGCAGTTTTATGAATTGATGTGGTAATTTTTTTGTTTGTTTGTTTGATTTTTTTTTTCTTTTGTATATTTTGCACAAGAGGAAAGGAACCAAATGTTACGAATACGACCCCAATTAATTGATACGGTCTTAACAAGGGAAATGCAATATACTCGTATGTAAGTGAGAAAAGCTGTTGTGCGTGTGATGTTGTGTATCACTTCAGAATAACCGACTTCAGTAAAGTTGTCCTTGACTATTCTAACCCATGCAAAAAGCTTCCATCACAACATGTTTGTTTGGATATCATAGATTATATTCACATTTATATTTTTACATTGGATTTTAGTCATGAAATATAGTTGTATTTCAAAAAGGAGCCACCCTTAGGTATGAATGATGGCGTTGTGGTAATTGAAGAATGATACTGCTTGAATTTATACGACGCTTACTATAGATGTACTTAAAAAAAAAAAGGTTAAAAAAAAAATTTGCATGTCACAGGACAAGTTTCCTTTTCACTCCCTAGTCTGTGTTGTTGGCTGTTCAGGTTCTCGTTGTGTCCCTACACTTTAACCAGATTTGTGAGCTGTTCAGCGTAAAATAATCCCTACCATGCTTTAAATAACTGTTTTTCATTGTATACACTGTGCAAGATGTGTGCCTTTATACTCCAAAATTATTTAATTTTGTATTTTGTAATCTTTTTTTAAAAACAAAGGTAAAAGGTTATTTTAATATTAGGGTGTTTACTTTGACATGCATTATTTTCAGAGTGCCCCCCCCCCCCGCGCTTCAACCTTCTTCCACCCGGGACACCTCTGTGTTTTAGATGTGTTGATATTATTGAGTCAGTTAAACAAAACCATGCAAATGATTGTGTTTTAACAAACAAAAAAAAAAAAGTGAATATCCGTCTTCAATTTGAATATGGTGGATCGTTTTCAGTTCTGTAAATTTCAAATCCATAATTCAGATTACTCGGTGTGTACAGGCGTCCCCAGTCCTCCTCTTTATGTCGAGGTGGTGTCCGCTGATATTAATCCCTCGTTCGTTTCACGCTGGCCCCGCAGAACGTGCGTGCGTGCGTGCAAGTGCATTGTGGAACGTGCGTGTGTCGTGATTGTGTTCTCGTCGTGCTCTTCCGCGCTAACTGGCGGCCGCCCCACCCACCCACCCCCACCTCAGGAGTC
>JAPZDX010000013.1:12998584-13010824 GCA_029783625.1 Naso annulatus | reverse complement strand
TGTGTGTGTGTGTGTGTGTGCGCGTGTGCACCATTATCTTTAATTCTGCTTTCTAGGCCCAGGCAGCCACTTTTAGCCGTTCCTAGTCTCACTCAATCATATGATAACGATCAACATTCAGCGCTTCTCTCTGTCTCTGTCACCTCTGCTCGCTCTACCACAGCATCTACACTTCCCTCCTGTCTGTCTCTGTCAGTGTCTGGTGCCACGTGACCCCTCTTACCCTCAGTTTCCTAAAATAGTACCCTGCGTGTTGTGCACAATGAACAGCAAATGGGAACAACAAAATCGGCCCCTGCGTTCTGTGTTTTTTTTTTTGTTGTTGTTGTTTTTAAAAGGAAGGGCCCTGGCACCGGAGGCTAATTGACTGATACCTACGTCACTTCCTGGAAATGGGGGTCACGATGCAGCAAGTGAGCAACCGAGTGGAAATAGGGGTGACTGACCAGGGCTTGTTTTCACCAGACACTGACCGGCAGGCGGACAAAAGAAGTGGAGCAAGGGATCAGGGCCTGTTTCAGTAAATACCAGCATCCCCCCTCCAACACCAACACCACCACCTCCTCCCTGAGGGCCTGTGGAATTGACAGAAACAATGACTCAGCCTCAGAATGGACAGAAATTGATTTTCTGCAAAAAGGTTAAATGAGCGGGCACTTTTTTTCCTCACTGTAGAGGTTGTTTTTGTTTTGGCCATTGGCTACTTTGGCTATTTTATTGTTTGTGCCTGCTTCTCAAGGCAGAAGTCGATGTGAAAGTTTGTGATGGACATACCTTGATGCAGTTTTTTGCCAATTTAAAAAGCTGTCTGGCAGTTGGGGGGGCCGTTCAGAATGTGAAGTAAAAGCCTCGATTAACTGTCTGTCTTTGTACCTGTCTTCCTCACGGCGGAATGGGCGAAAACACAAATGTTGTTTTTATTGAAGGTGTCTGTATGTGTGGCTTCAGCAGAACGGGGTGAAATCGCTATGCATGTACATTATGAAAGTCTCCTATTCCCTTCAGCGTTCTCACACACACGCACACACACTCACACACACACACGCCCGCCCTGAAGCTGGCTTTGTTTGACACAATGACTACGTAGAGAGATCAAATGTCACACAACATGCGAAAAGCTCAATTTGGATTCCACTAATTACTTTATGAATGAACATAATTACTTTGTGAATGGACACAATGGAAAATCTATTGTCTTCTTTCCTTTATTTTTTAAATACAAAAAACAATGAACTACAACTGAAAAAGATAACAAAGAGAACTCATAGCCTCAGTCATTTGGCACAGCAGCATCTTTTACTAAATCTCCACTGAGCTGTCTGCATAAGCACAGGTCTAAAAATAAATGCAACATCTCATCAGAACAGAAGCACTTCATTCAGCGGAAGTTGAGCAAATATTTGTTACTCCATTCAGGTGATGAAAACAAGCCTGGTGGAGGAGACGACCTCTGACTTCAGAACGCTGGAGCTGACTGCACGGCTAAGATACACTTTCAAAATGCATCCATGCAGTCTGAAAACACTAATGGTGCAACAACTTCATTTTACAATAGTTATTTTTAGACTCATTATCATATTACTGAACAGATTTCACCCAAAACTTGTCACAACAAGGTATGTTCAGAAAAACAGACAGCGAATGGGCTTGCAGTGTAGAACTGTACTTGTGCTCATTGCTTTTATATTTGTGTTTAAACACGATGTTTTCACTGTTGGTTTATATTGTTAAGGCAGGCATTTTCCTCGTGCAGATTTAAAGCCTTACTTTCTTAAATTGCAATGGTTTTTTGCCAAGTCAGTTAGTGTGCACTGTGCAGCTGCATTACACAGAGCGGCATAAATATCAGGGAGAGACGGAGAGGATTTCAGATGACTTAGCAGGATCAAGTAAAATACGTGACTTATCATTTGTTTTATGTATACATTTATTTTGGATATAGGTTCTGTTTTGATTCACATTTGTTGAACAAAAATGAGACAGGGCCCTTTATTATTTCTTTGGTGGGACCATGATTCTTTTACACACACATACACACACACACAATACTTCTTGCATGTCTGTGTATGTTAGGTATTTGTCCTTTTTGTGTTCATCTAATGAGCGACCTTTGTTTCTGTTTGATACACTTCAAGACAATCCTGCGCGCTTTAAGAGTTTCATAATGCTGACTTTACAAAACAACACCAGCATCAATATGTGGATCCTGTAAACGCTGCCTAAAGCTGGGGTAGGCAGGTTTTTATTGCGTGCCATCCGGCAAAAATTCATAGTAACCTTTCAGCATTTTGTAATTCAGCTGGTCTGAAAGAACACTGGACTTCTGCACCTCTCACTGGCTCTGTGTTCAGATTTTAGAAAATGAAGACCGTGACGGATTCTTTTCGGCCAATCACAGGTCATTTCAGAAAGGGCGTGTTCCTACTGGCTGCTCTACACTGCGCTTCTCAGTGACCGGTGGTGTTGCTACAAGCTAAAATTGATCTCTGGCAACAACAGTGTCTGCAGGAAACACCGTCTGCCAGCTCAGGTCGAGCTGAGACGGACCAGTTTAAACGCTGCAACTTTCCCTGCGACTGTTTTGTTTTGCTGTCAATCTTTGGTGCAAACTGGACTTAAAAAAGAGAGCGACGGCAAATGAAATAAAACACGAGCACGAGCAAAAACAGAGAGGGGAGGGTGCAGTGGAGTTCGTTCCTTAGGAGTCTCATGCCACAGCTAGCTTGATATCCAGATGTTGCCTTCCCCAGCTTTATAAAAGGAATGAGCATGGATGCATTTTCAAAGTGCTGTCCAAACAGGGAACACTCTTAAGTTTTTGTGAGGAGACTTAATGACACGGGACAGAAAACGAAGCTCTCTCAAAACAAGTCAACTGTAAAGGGACAGTCATGTGTTTGCTTTATTACATTATAGTGTGTTCTGTATATCTATCTACCTATTACACTTTATTAAAGGCCTTAAAAAGTTCAAGATGAAGTCAACCATCGGATATGTTCATTACATAACTTAAGCCAGCTGCTTTTTGAGAATGAAAGGTTTAATTCAGCTGGAGTTCGCGTCTAGTCCTCTGTTCTGAAAGGGTTCGATACACATAACAAAAAACAAAGAGTCCAACAGATGACTTAACACCTCCAGTAAATTCTGATTTTCCGCGGTTTGTGATTACATGTTCTGTGAACAGCTGTGACTGATTAAGTCACCCGAATGTAGCATTCATTAGAGGCTGCGATCACTGGTGGGTGTATGTGGGCTGCAGTCATACTTGCATCAAATGAAATTATCTGTGATATTAAAAGGCCTTGTTTCTTTAAACTGAAGGACACACTGATGTGAACTGACGTGGGACACGTTTTACACTCCCAAATGTCAAAATCAAAAATTTCTATACCACAGTTTAGTGTTCAGGAAAATATTGATTAAATAATAACAAGTTTTGGTTCATTGTCAACATGTAGTAACTTAAGATCTTAAGACCATAGAAAGCCCTTAAAACATTATCCAGCTTTGACGTGAATATGAATTTTCTAGAGTTAATAAAAATACAAACCTTTTTGTCCACTTGCCTTGCTAATAAAAAAAAAGTCTTCTGAGAATTTGCTTGTCTTAAATAATGTCTTGCCAATATATTCAAAGACTGTGCCCATAAATGCTCATTAAAGAGTCTCTGTAAGAGCTGCTGAAAATGGTTATTGATCAGTGCTTTTCACTGTGTATTTGCCCGTCCCTCCACAGTGTGAGCATGCAACAGTGAGGGCGTATGTTTCTGATGGAGTCACAGTCGTGGACTGAAGGCATAGAGAGGGGTAAGATCTGAGGGCTGTCTTACCTTCTTGTCCTCGTCTGGGGGTCTATCCATACACTGAGTGGAAGAGTCACTTAAGCTTTGAGACCTACTACCACGGCCCCTGCTCCTTCGCTAAAAAGTAAAGAGGAACTCCAAGTTACTGGATGAAGTCCAAAGCAAAAAAAAAAGGCCAAAAGAAACCTCTATGGTATAACAAATATACAAAACTTTAACTAAAAAAAGGCTGACTGAACGTAGGGATAACTCAAAATTCAAAAACAGTCAAAAATCATTTTCACGAGCATTGATTACAGGAGTACACTTATTCATCACTGCTGAGAAGAAAATGAATGGTGGCAGTAGGTACTTAAAATGAAATACATTTCACCTCGACTGCAGAAAATACCGAACCTTTTTCAACCTTTATAGACCAGATGTAACCATTAAACAAAGTCATACAAGTGTACCACAGCCACAAATACTACACATTAGAAAAATCTGTCAGGACTGAGGACAACAGTAAAATCCCACACAGCTGTGTTTACTGTTGTTTTAACTCCTTTGCAACAGTAAGACCCAAAGGGGTATCACGGGACACTTTTAGGAGTCTCCGTATCGATCTCACAGCGACGTAAATAAGCAACTACATCCTTAAATTACACCCATATTACCTCCAGGCATAGATCAAGGCTTTCGTTAATCCAGTCTCTCAACTCGAAAGAACAAATCTGTGACTAGTGACTGTTTGTTTTGGCATTTTATGTAAAAACTGACTCTCTCAGGCAACGTGGTGCTCCAAGATCCTCCTCTAGCTTCATATTCAGCTCGCCGTCTGAGGCGGATGGCAATCTTCTCCCCTTTGTAGTCTTAGTTTGGATATCCATGCTGACATACTGTAAATTCACATGTACTCAAGAGCTCAAGATTTACTACTAGTCAGAACAACATTAAAACCTCATTCAACCTTCACAGGAACAAAAATCAGTTTGTATCAAAAAGCGAAATGAACTTTTACCAGCCTGTATCGCTATCTTGCATAATGTTTGGTGTCATTTTCTCTGTACCTTTTTTCAGGGGAAAAAAAAAACAGACTGCTTACTTACTGTTAAATCATGGTCAGAGAAGATGCCTGAAACCAAACGCAGGTGAGTGCCAACATCACCCACTGTAGACGACTTTAAAAGGTTAAACTGATGCATCAACAAGTGTATTTAAAATCCTTAGAAATGGGGGAAAATTATTAATACTTAGCCTTGATGAAATCTAGCCAAAGAGAAATTTCACTGTGGTCCAGACTTGAAATTAGATTTGGCTACTGACTGAGTCCAGTCAAATACCATATGTTGCTAACATGCCGTAAACATCCATCAAGTGGTGTTTTATGAAACCCACTCTGCTAACAACGTTGCTTTCCTCATCATTGATTCCCTCTCGTACATTCCTGTCATCCATACAATCCCAGCTTAATGACATTATGCCCCTGCATCCAAAGCCATTCATACACGATCAATATAACAGCATGAGCCTTTCCATCAGCGTTTGTTAACATTGCAAAATGTCATTTGTGTGTGTTTGTGTGCGTTTGTGTGCGGAGACACTTTAAAGTCGGCCCTGTTTTTTCCATTCTACAACTGTTTCAGAAATCATAACAATCCAGTCATGTTTCTGCTTTTCATATTTGCATCCCTCCCCAAAGTGAGGTAAAGGCTGTGTACATGCATACATGTGTTTATCCTGTGACAAACTGTTAATTGCAGGAGAGGCGGAACAACAGCTACAACACAACAGGACGTCTTTTGAATGAGACGCTTTGCTGAAAACACATTTTCTTTACAGTCCAGTTGTTGAATTTGTGTGTTGATATGCCTATCCTTTTCATTCCCATCTTGTCTGATTGAATTTTGCTTGACAATGGCAAGCTATTCACCTATCAGGACTGCATTATGCTTGTTGCAACGTCAGAGCCAGACTAACAGACTACAAAAGATGAGGTATTGTGAACAAGAAACCAGCAATCTGTCTTTTTAGGAGTAAACGCCAATTGTAAATAAAAAAAAATAAAGATGAAGAGTCTGTTTTCCTCCACTCTTAAGGTGAGCATTTATGGTCCTAAATCATTTTAAAAATACACACTGTATTACTATACTGTCTTGGCAAAGAGTGCAAAAGGCTTCTCCAACAGCACTAAACAGATACTGCAACTTATTATTGAAACCATATGCCCAGCTTTAACGAAACAGCAAAAAAGTTACTACACATGATGACCAAAAGACATGTCAGCTGTAAGTCTAAGAAAGAAACCACTGAAATGCTGCTTTCCAAAGTATCTGAAAGTCATAAATTTAGCCTTATTAGCCTTGTTTGACCTCACACTCAAAACAAGACTGAACAGGAACCCATCCAGCACCTGAAACCCAACTCGCTGGGCCCATTCTGGGCTTAGTACCAATACGCAAGGGAGTGGAGGGGACGATGGGCCACTGTTAGAGAGATTAGAGGGATCAAGACGGGAGAAGGAATAAAGAGATGGAAAGGGTTGGATGGAGAGTAAAGGACAGGTGGAAGAGAGGCGAGCAGTGGGGGATTGATTCATTGGTCCAGAGAAAGAGGAAGCATATGGGAGAAAAAGATAAATGGAGGGAAAGGGGGCCGATGCTCACAGAGAGAGGAAGCTTACTGAAGGATGGAGCGGACCAAGCAAGAAGCCGACAACAGAGGAATGGATGGAAATAGAGGGAGGTGGAGGAAGAATCAGAGTAGCTCTGGAGAGAAGGACGAGGATGAGAAGGGCTCAGGATGGTAGAGACAGAAGAAAAAAAGAGGGAGGAAATGATGGCGGATCATCACTCAGTGGCAGCAGAGATGTCAATCACAATTGTGCAATGCACAACCGATATATGTGTGTGTTATGTCGTCTCTGCTTGTAGCTAGTAGAACAAAAAACATAAATCCTGATCCAAACTGTTAACAGACACACAACCTTCAAGACAATCTCATGCATATACATACAGTGACATGCAACAAACACTGTGGCTGCTGCAGGTCGGACAGGTTTCACAATTAAACAAAACTGAGACGATTCTCAGTTCTAGGGGAAACGGTGTATGCATGAATCTTATGCAAGGTAAAGAGTGAGACCTTTTGTACCATAAACAAGGGCTAAACTGCATGATCATGCAATTATATTTACTAAAACACAAGCATGCTGTTTGGTTAACAGATACAGTGAATGATTAGTCTTCTTAAACTTAATACCAAATTAAAGTTTTTAAAAGAAAAGCTGTAAGTTGAGAATGACTATGAGTGGACACTTACCAATTTGCTGTGGTGGTATTTGCAATATCCACAGTACTTGACATTGTCAGCGTCCGATCCTTGTTCCTCACACAACAACCCGGCAAACTGGGCACTGTGGCAGAGAGTTGAGCAGAGGACACTCAATGGATGTGAAAGATGTATGGCTGCACAATGTTTACTGGTGCAGATAATGATCAGCTGATATAGGAAACAGGACATTTATGTTATCTGCTGTTTGTTGGCTCTAATGAAATTAGCACATAAATAGAGCTGATAATACGAAGCACAATCGCTTTCAGTGACTTAACAAGCACGGTGATGACACACTGATACGGTAGGTGGCTATATGCAAAGAAGAAGAGAAGTAGTAGAAGAAGAAGTGCAGCAGGTTGTCGTTGCGCTCGTGACATCAAATTGCTGCACCTGGTTTTACTAGATAGCCAAATACATCTTCAGCAAAATGTGGAGATTTTTTGGGGAAAGACAACACAATTCAAATTTGTAGTACATGCTCTGAAAGGTTGAGAGGAGGAAGCTTTTTTTATAAAATACAAAAATGGGTACTTTTTGGTCAAATTATTTATATATACTACAAGAAGCAGGAAAACATTGGTATTTAGTACCAAATGAAAAAAAATCTCTATCATGGATCCTGGAAATACAGAAAAGATTTCAACATCCCTGTGCAATACTGCTGCATAATCAAAAAGTTTTACCACAGCAACAAGTGCTGAACATGAAAAATATGATTTGCACAAATAAGCAGCTTAAAAACATTTTTTTTTCCAATTCTAAAGCAGGCTGATTAGCCTTTTTCAAACCTCATCTCAAACTCCAGCGACACAAGCATTAGGAGAAAACTGAGGTACAAGCTCATTTTGGCAGCATTTACATGTGAAAAAGTTACCCTACATAATTCTATTTTACGCTCTAAATAGTTGAACCACTGGAACACGTGAAAATCTTATTATCCACAGTGTTTAAAAAGGTTGTTCTTTTACAATATTCAACAGTATGCCATTTGTATAAGTCTTAAGTTTAAGAACTGAAGAAACAATCTGCTCCTTTGTCTCTGTGAGGTTAATGTGACGTGAGCAGATCTCACCATGTGACATGGAAGGCCTGCCTGCAGCCATGTTTGTTGCAGGTCATACAGGCTCCAGTGGCTGCTTTACTCTCACGGCCTTGGTCCTCACAGATGTAACACGTCTACACACACACAGACACAATACAAGCACACAGTGAGGAGAACCATTACAACTCAAAAACAGACTCAGGTCCTCACGATTACATTGAATGTGTGAGTTTTGTGGCATGTCTTAACTTCGATACCTTGTTGTAGCGCTCATGTGGAACAGACTGGAGTACTATGGGCTCCATAGTTGAGACGTTCGCAAATTCTACCTCAGGTATGTAAAGGGCACAAACCACATGAGCCCAGCCTGTAAAGACACACAGAAAATAATCATCAGCCTCTGCACATACATGACAGCCAAAGGTAGTTTGTGGCAACATTCCAGAGTTTGCATGATTTATAAACCATCTGCTGAAGTCCTGAATAGTAATAAAAGTCTGCAGAATTTATGTTCGTTATCCACTTGTTTGATTTGTTGGTTGACAGTTTTACCCAAGTAGAAAAACTCAGAAAACCTGGAGGACTGATAACCTGAAGAGTACAATACGACTCCATACGTCTCTTCCAGGAATGTATCAGCTATGTAAAAGGAAAAAAAACAAAAAACCCTTTTCTGCAGATTCTTTGGATTTTAAACTAATAACAGACTACTAGAAGAAAGTACACTTAATGCATAATTGATTTTTTGCTATGCTTCTGTGTTTGGTCTGGTTTATTTGAGCTGCTGGGAGCTCTGCCTTCTGAACTCATGTGTGAATCAAACAATTAAATCAAGCAGTCGATGATGGTCCCTCTTCCCAGCCATCTGACCTTTTGCACTACATGATACATCATCTCCTCTGACTTGCAGCAAAGTGTAATCAAAGTTCATGTGTATTTCTTTTTGAGCTCTTTGTGGCCATTTGTGGAGATAAAATAAAGCCTTCAGACACAGTGAGGTTCCGTGTCAGCCCATGAAACTTTGCAAGTTTTGTTTCGCTGTCAATCTAAATCCAGAACGGTCTACACCAAAAGGCAATAATGGATAATACCTCCTTGCCTCAAACCAAGAGAACCAAGGGCAACCTAAATGTGGTCTGGACTCGTAAATATTTTAATTTGCAAACTGGTTGTTAATCTATCTAAGTAGCCGTTTATTGAGGCCTAACACACACACAGCTGCCTGTCAGTGAAGACAAACTGTGGGCGGTGGAATGACAGTGGGGCATGGTGGAGTGGCAGCAGAATTGACGACGAGCTGAGGAGGAGCAGAAGGAGGTCAATGGGAGGTCAAATGGAGGTGGGAGTCTCCTGCCAAACTGGAGGTGTCTGTTTTTCACCATAGCGGAAACAAAAACAGGCTTAAACTTACAGTTGAACCCCTGACCTGCCTTTGACCTGGTGTGCGGGACAGGGGGAGGAGGGCAGAGGGCGGGACGGAGAGGAGGTGGCGGGTGTGAAATGGGGGCATGTTGTTGTTTTGAAGTCCCTCCAAGAATCTGGAAGAGGCCTATAAAACAGGACTATAAAAGTGGCACAGTCTTCCTCCTCAAACTCAGCGTTCACTCTTTTACGCCCTAAAAACTCAACAAAGCTCCCCTTTACTGACATCCCTTGAACCTAAAGGCTTTCAAGGCCAAATGTGCTGAGACAAGAAGCTTCAAATTTTTCTGTGAACAACATGCTGTGATTTCAAATAAAGCAAAAGGCTGTCAGTTCTTGATAATGGCTTTATGAGCCTCTGTGGCAAACCATGGCAAAACCATGACAGGTAAAAAAAAACTAGATTATGTTGTATGTACTGCAGCAGGTAATGAATGACCTGCATGTATAGTGAAAGCATCCAGAGTACCATGTAATGATTCTGAGCATTTACTTAGAAAAAAAGCAAACCTGTAGACGATTTATGATTTAAACCTGTTCAAGAGAAAGGATCTGCCAATTTTGTACATTAGCATCTTTAAACTGATGCAAGCATGAAAGCATCATGCTCACTGGGAATCCTAAAATAAAGAACAAACAAACAAGCAACAACAACAAAAAAAAAAAAAATCTAAATTTTAATGCAGCTTTCATGTCTTTTCTTTTGTTCTTCCTCCCTACTTTATGTTAAGATGTCAGATCAAAAACCCATTTCAGAGTAATGCTTGTAACGCTATTCTGCTTTATTACTGTCCCACCTGAAATAACAGCAACTACCACACAGATCAACAAGTGAAGAGGAACTGACAGGAGCAGAGAAATGGACAATAGGGAGAAGAGATGGTGAGAGAAAAATGGGAGGAAAAGAGAGGGAGAAAGGGGTCATGGGAAGGGTAAAATAAAAGAGAAAGTAGTAAAACGGTGTGTGTTAGTGTTGTCCTGATGCCTCCCTGCAGGCCTGGACACAATCCCACAGCTGTGCCTCACTCTCTGACTGACTCAAACACACACACACACACACACACACACACACACACACACACTCACACACTCACATGCGCGCAGAATATTTACAGTCTCCACCAAACTGACCTCCCAATGAACCCAGAGAGGAGACTCCTCACAGGCCCTGCACTATACCCATCCTGGCCCGCCCCCTCATAAACATACATACACACACACAGACACACCACACTCATAAAACATGGACTGGCAACGACGCTAGAGAAGCAGCACACACAACAAACACCAACATAACTCTCTCAGCACGCTCACACCCCTTAAACTTGCCGGTGACATGCAATTAATGACAAAACGCACAAGAGGTTCGCCACAGATGTGAGCGTATGTGTGCACGCAGCTGACAGGGATTTTACCTCCGTTGTCTGTCCTCTTGAGGGCTCCATCTTTGTGAGGACACAGCTCACATCTCTGTGGGTAAAGAAGAAACACCATGTCAGAAACAACCGGTCAACCTCACCCACTTCGGGTGAGGTAAGCATGGAGGTATGACAAGCATGCCAGTATGTGAGATAACCCGGCAAGCAGCCTTAACTGGAGCGTGAGGCCAGAAACTGTTCAAGAAAACACCCACTAACTGCAACCAACGGTTGTTTCCTTGTGTGTGCGTGTGTGTGTGTGTGTGTATCAAAACCAAAAGTACTTATGCAATTATTTCTGCTGCTCTGAGCTGAATAGCTCAACTTCCTCAACTGACAAATAAGCTGCTATTGCTCATCTTAAGGCTTCAAAAGTCACGAGAGTTCAACTCTACTGGTCAATTTAATACGATGGGCGCTTAATAAAGATCGTTAAATAAAGATCAATGGTTTTTCTTCCATTAGAATAATGCTGCAGGGAGATGCAAACTTTATTACATGCATTTTTCATATTCATAAAGGCACCCTTATTTTACCAGTGATAGTAGCCTGCTGACTTTGCACACCATGTAAATCTTAGTGAATATACTTACATGTATAATTATAGCCTGATTTTACACCCTTTTGTAAGACTATATTAAATATCTTTAAAGGAAGGCCCATATTTGTATCTGTCAGTTGCCCAGCCAGGAATGCTGGACAAACACATTCGCACATGGGTTCATTCAAGGAGAATGAAGTTTGGCTGTTGAGCCCGTTATGCATCAGCTTCGATGTAAAGATTTTGTAACCTGGCACTGCTTTACAGCTTCAGAAACATTTAAAACATTTTCATGTACTTGAAGTCTTTTTTATACTAAAATAATTGCTGTATTTTCATGTGCAATGTCAGTGGTTGCTGGAAAACAAGGACTTGTCAGACACAGCACTGAGGCCAGTGACAATGCTACAGTGGTTACGTGTTTCATATCTTTTTCTTCAGCCTCATCAACCTCAACGGAACAATGTTTGACACATTTAGATGGAGACAACTGGAATACTGAATATATTGTTGTATACTACAGTGTCTGTCACAGTGCTATTAACCTGTCTCCTTATTTTTTGCTTCCCCTTCAATCAGAAAAAGCTCTTGCCCCTAACTCAGTACGTTTACATGATGTTGGAGAAAATTGATTTATTGCATAAGCCCGGCTAAAACTTGGCTTTTAAAATGCATGTTCACATGTTAACATGAAATTGAA
>JAPZDX010000013.1:12956583-12969625 GCA_029783625.1 Naso annulatus | reverse complement strand
TTAGATTTAAAAAACAAATAAATAAAATAAATAAAAACAACCTTCAACCTTTAACAATGTTTGCTCTGCAGTGATCATCTCACTGGTTTTCCTGGCAACATTTTAAAAGCTGAACAACAAAAGGTTTTGTTTGTTTGTTTGTTTTTTTATGAGTGCAAAAAAGCCTCTCAGAGTTATTTTGCTTAGAACTGTAACAACTCCGTCTGTATAATTTGCAGTCAGTTTGATAAACCAGCTGGAAAATGTGTGCAGTAGTGTGGCGCACGCGGTCAGATGGCGATTCTTTAAATCACGTGTGTTCCAGCCTTTATATCAGCTGATTAAAATGTCCCACGGTTTACAAACTAATATCTTGACACTGCTCCCCTTAATAATGTTGAGAACATTACACACTATAGGGGGATTTGAACAGGGCCACAAGCGGTGACCTTTGACCCGCGTCATACCAGGGAGTTAGGACAAGGAGCGCAGGCTGGATTGGGGATAAAAGCCACCAACACAAGCATACACGCGCGCACATAACCTCCTCCACTGCTGCAACCACACAGAAATGTTTTTCATTTTTTTTATTGACACACAAAATAGAAATAATCCGTCTACTTCGTCTAAAACACTGACGGAAAACGAGTCGGATTTCTCCCCGTGGCCGGCACGCATTCAGGTCACAGCTCGTCGATTATTGATTACCTCGTCAGCGCCATCGCCCTTCGCCTAATTCGACAGATATTCTCACCTTTAGACCTTCCTGTTCAGTCAGAGCTATACGTCAAATGTCAGCGGGATGAAAACGCAGCTTATTGCCTTGCTGCAGGGCACGCAGGCAGGAGACACGACGCGTCAAAACCACATATGAAGGGACGAGCTCCCTTTCTTCTCCTCTTCAAGTGAATTTCTTAAACTGGCTGGTTGAGAAATATAATAGGACACTTTTTTAAAGTGCTGTCTGGGCTTCTGCCGGATAAGGTTTCAGCCAACTTTTTTTTCCCCACTCACCTCTTTATATGTGGTATTCAGGATGTGAACAAAGGGGGAAAGCTTCCACACTCATCGTCACTCACTCCTTATTAAGGCCTAATTGAACTGATTTGTCAGTGAGTGTTTAAACCTCTTACTTTGCTTTAAATTTTGCTTTAAAAATCATTCAGGTTCATCCCCAACATTCATTATAACTCACATTAAATTGTAGCCTACTGTAGAAATATGACTCAAGTTTAGTAGCCAAATAAGTGTGCAGTGAACTTAGTAGGCTATTCACAGGCCTGTGTGTATTGAGATGTGAATAACAAAGGCTAATTGAGTTTATATTCAGTTTTAATCTCTAAAGATAATTCTAAATTAATGAAGATTTTTAAAAAATCACATTGAGTAGCACTAAACAAAATGTTATTTCTTATCAAATAGGCTACTAGTTGTTAGTTTTCATGTGGGCTATATATTTTTTATTTTCTGATGTTTCCTCAGTCAACTGATCTGTTTTCTTGGTCCGCACTGATTTATTGTGATGTTCGCATTATTATATAATATCCCGTCGGGCTAAATTTTCTCTAATGTTCCAGCCTTTGAGTGAAACCCAGGAGACTGCTCGCGGTGATCCGGCTCTGATACGATCTGTTACAGTGGATCCTCGTTAATAATTTGGCCTGATTGAGGCTTGTTTGGACTGTAACCCGAGCCGAGGAGCTCCTTCTCCTCCCGCGTCAAATAGCTTTTATATAAGGCTGTTTAACTTACATGTTTGAGCGCAGTGGCGACTGCAGGGCTGAGCTTTATTAAGGGGAAGTGAACGTGCTTTAACAAAGCTTTAGGGTCTAATAGATGCATGATTAACTCCCGTGTTCGAGCTAATAGATCCATAAAACCATCAGTGCGCTGTTCCCCTATAACCACTTTCCTAATTGCCTGTTTCCCTAATGACCTTTGATGTGATTGTTATATCACTATTTATCAATATTTGCCTTTTGATTGTTTTGATCTTCCTGCACACTCAAACATTCTCCTCTGTCCTCTCTCAGCTGCTTACCTTTTTTAAATTTCATTTTATTTATTTTTTTTTTTTTTCATTTTTAAAAAATTTGTAGTCCATCATGACCCTGGAAACTTGTTCTGCGTCTTCAGGCCTTTTTTTTCTTTCTTTTTCTTTTTTTGGAGCAGCTTGTAAATGAATGCGTGCATGCAAGGACAGAGCAGACGCAGGGAATACAGGGCAACGACTCAGACTGCAGCAAAAGTCTCAAACAAGCTTCAAAGTACAAAAAAAAAAAAGAATCAGGTAGCCTGTTGTAGAGGCAGGCGAATGGAGGGAAGCTGATTTAAATAATGAACCCAAAGTGACAACTGTCTCATGGCCTAATATTAAGATTGCCACTGAATACGTGACATCATAACGTTTTGAGGGCCTATATGAAGTCATGCTATACCTCATAGGTCATTATAAATATGTGGATAGGTGTTTCCTCTTGATGTTCAATAGAAAGATGAATCATACGTCACATATTACAAAAAAAATACCCCAAATAATGCATGAAATGCGGTTTGAAATACAAGTTTCTCTCCTGAAAAACGTCCATCAATAGAACAGCATGAAGTTAACTGAGTTATTCTGTCATTTCTGTAGAACAAAAATAGATTTCAGCAGCTGCTCCTTCTCTCCATTCCCAGTTTTTGTTTTTCTTAGAGAAAACACATTTTATTTGTCACATCACTTGTTTGCCTCTGTGTGAACTGAGGGTTGACTTGTCTCTCCTCTCTCGCGGAAACTCGCTGCCATGACTGCCAAAACTGCTGATCTTGTTTCATACGTGTTTTGGCAACATGATGCACGCGTTTTAATCTCCTTCACCAAACAGAAGAATGTCTGGCTGCAGCCACTTTAGAATTATCCCAACGCTGACACATGAACAGCTGGTGAAAACAGATACCTCGCACGTGGAAGTGTTCTGTGAATGCGCACATCTGAAGCTTCTTTATCAACATTTATTTAATTGGATCTTATTGTTGCATGCATCAGTGAGTTCTGCTTGGTTAGAAGGCTTCATGTGTCCTGCTGCATTGATTTTTGTTCATCTCTTGAGAAACTCTCTTGTAAAAAAGAGTAAAGAAAAAAAATCTGTCCACTTTGTGAAACCTTTTTATCTAAAAGTTTCCAAGCTGCTACACAGAGAATTTTTTATATTGTTGAGGAAAATAATGTCTGGTGTGATGAGCCCTAAAAATCTGCAAGACAAAGAACAAAATTGTTGTATAATTTGCAGGAAATTCTCAAACAAGTAAGCTAAAAAACAGGGAGGTATAATGGGTAAATATTCCTCCAGAAAACCTAAAATGATTTTGCAAGAAAAGAGGAAGCTGCAGCGTGGACTGTTGGATCTTTTCTTTGGGAGAAGCCATCATGAAAGTAAACCAGTAAGATTTCTCAGCCTCTCACACATGAGGAGAGCTCTGATCTGTTTGTGATGCGGCGGCGAATAAAAAGGTGGATCAAAAGGCTTTGACCTCCTGTCGCAGCCGTCCTCTGAACAACTTCAGTGCTGTTTGATTTGAATTTCTCCTCGGCTTTGCGTGTCTCCTCACACGCGTGTCAACCTGTCGAGCCTCCACTTTCATTTCCTCTCAGGCGTTTTTATGTGAGCCAGAGATCGCGTTAAAATTATGCAAATTAAAACGAATATGAACTGAATTAATGGGCTGATTTTCCTGCACTACGTCACCGCTTTTATGACAAAACTCTTACGACAATATCTCTGTGCAGCGTCGCTCCACCTCAAGCTGCACCTCACGGTCTACCGGAGTCAGCTGAACTGGTTCCTCCAGCGGACTCCGTGTCCTCGGCAGGGGCGCAGACGCTTACATAACACATCGTCTGTTTATTGCGACTCTCCATTACGCAGCGCACAACACCGATCTACCAGCTTCTGTTTTTAAAACATTTCGTTGACTTCATCATTTGTTGATTGCGTCGCCGCATTTGCACATTGAAAACACAGCGGGCGCTTAACGAATGAAGCAGGTTATTGGAGCTGCGCGGGCCCGGTGCTGGCTTTACGCACCGTCACGAATACAGCGCTGATATTGATGTTTAGGGTTTTGTTAGAAAATGCGCCCAGGTGCGAGCCGGTGAGCGCACAGATCACACTTTAAATGAGTGATACTCCAGCCACGCGCATGTTTGTTCATTTTATTTCTTTGATTTTTTTTTTACTGTAAATGAATTCACGTGGAATGATCCGATTTGAATATGAGCTGACATTTTATATTAGTGTCAGGTTTCAGTCCCACAACAGATTCGCCTTCATACAGGCTGTGAACTACAGGTGAATCTACATTAAATTCAGAATAAAAAAAAAAAATCACACTATCCAGTTTTACTGAAATCAGATGGGATCTTATGTGCTCTCGTGTATGTTCGCTCAGTGTTTTTATGATGTGAAGAAGTCTGCCAGTGCCCAAGCGGAGGGACGAAACGAAATCGCGCAAATATGCGCGTATTCCGTATAAAAAATGAACAGAGAAAATGTGTTTGATTCCCCTTGCTGTGCCTCTCTCTGGTACAGTCAGTTCGAGGAGATGGCGCGGTCTGCCAGCGCCCCCATCTGGCCAAACCGAGAAGGGGGAAAATCTCTTAAAGGGGATGTCAGGGAAACCGGAAGAGTTTTTTAAGGTGGCACGGCGGAGTTAGCTGCACGGCGAGGGTGCTTTCTGACTAACGGGCTCACAGGGCAAACTGGACTCTGGCGAAAGATCTGTTGTGTTTTGGGATTTTTCAGCCCAGCGAGTCTTGAGTGCTCTGCAAAAATATGCCTCTTCAGAGGGACTTGGTGCACGAGCTCCCAATCACACGTTTGATACAAACCAAATTCAAAATGCCTGCAGCTGCTGGTGAGATTATTTCCAATCATTTCCAGTTTAAAAAGACGTTTTTGAAGAATTTCCATAGATGAAGTCATTAAGTGGCGGCCCTGAGAGACACCAGGGCACCCAGCTGAAAATCACCTGTGTCACCCCGTGATCCTGGTGTCAAAAATATGTCAAGACCTGGACAAAAATCAAATGCTCAATAAGATTGATGTTTTCACGTGCAGTGGTTCTGTTCAGTTGCACCGTTTTTTTTACTGAAGTGACCTGGCAGGTGATGGGCTGAAGGCCACAAGGTTGGTCCCTAAAAACACTCAAGACACCATTTTCCTTTTGACTGAATAACACAGCCTGTGTGATCACTTTTGGGTTCTTTTTAAGACTCTTGGTGTTGTTTTTAAAGCGGATGAAAGGACAGACATCAGTCTCTGCCAACAGGCTGTTGGACAAAAACGGAATCAAATCAATAATGGGATTCGCTTCGTGACTCGAAGTTGGCTCGCTCTCACACAGGTGGCTTGGAGGAAATAATTCACCTCCTCACTGTCATGCAGTTTGCAGGCCTCTCCAAGGCACGTGGGAGACATCCAAAAACACTGAAGCTCTGAATTGAACGTGTGCGTAAAAGGTCAACTAAATTGGTCAGACAGCACCTAAACATCTCTTTCGCTACAATTTTCTTGGGTTTTGTTTAATTTGCACCATTTGACTGCATAATTGTGCAGTGTTTGTGACAAAGAACCAGCACTCCAGCCACCCTGGCCTTTGTACTCCAAGGAGTTGCTTTATTTTGCAGGAAGTGCTCGCTCGTAAAAGCTCAAACTCCGGTTATAATCGGCAGCCTGTTCATCTTTGTGTGACTGACCGGTGAGCGTCACTCCATATCACCGTTGAGATACACAGCCTTATCATATTTAAATGGCACCTGTTTAAATCCTCAAACATAATGACATAAAACACAAGAAATGGCAGAACACAAAACAAAATGTGAAGATCATTTCACTCTCATCAACTTTGCAGGAAATGCCCTGCACAACACTACGGCCCTGAATTAAATGCTTTCACACACTCTCACTTGCATTTAATCTGGTTCCTTTATTTGCATACAGTCTTTCTTTTTTTTTTTCTCACCTCCCACACATTCTGTATGTATGCACAGAGTGTGTGTGACGCCGGTGCAGCTGCTTTCCTCTTTCACTCCTCCTCTCGCCTCTCATTCTGAAACCCGTGGTCGTCCTCATCAAACACTCTGTCCGTCCGCCCTGAGCTCCTGCGGCCTCAGACATGTTCACAGTTTCTGTCTGCACGCTCATGTTACTGCACCCGCTTTTTCACCGCATGTCTGTGGCAGTTAGTGGACCAGATGATGAGAATTCACCGTGGTTCATGGGCTGCGTCAGCGCCGGCAGCAGCAGACTTTATGCACCCAAAGGTGCCCGTGACCTTGACCCGGTTACCTGCTCTGTGCGCTGCCTGAATGAGGGGTAAGTTCAGGGCAACTTCAGGACAGCTTTCGGTCAAATGCATGTCGGCTAAAGCCGGTTCTGTATTCGTGTAAATTATGTCATTAAAAATAAAACCCAACTGGGGCCAGTGATTTCTCAGTGGCGTCACTATCCGCTTGTACGAGAGTCACATTCTGTTATGTTTGAAAACATCTTTAATGTATCCGTTAAGCAATATTCTGTATTGGTGCAGCTGTGATCTCATTCTGAAATATTTGAAATATTAGAATTTAATTTTGAAACACCAAATAACATGGACGGTATTTTTTTTCCCACCATCTTTTTTTTTTCTTTGGGTCAATAAAAAAACAAAAAAACATCAAACAAAAAACCCCCCCTGCAAAACCATGTCTTCATATATTTTTTAAATCAGCAAAAAGCATTAAACTGATAGAAGAAAAAAATGTGAGAATTGGTCTCTGGGCTCAGTCAGAGAGACTGACTGACTGACTGACTGACTGACTGACTGACTGCCATTTGCAAAACTCAGACTTTTTTGAAAATAAATTTATTCTCTGCCATAATTTGTTGCACATTGTAGCAAAATATGTTTGGATCAAGTATTTGGTTGCAGTGAGTTTTTCATTTGAAGTGTTTGTTGTTTAAGGTACCAGGTTGCAGCATTGACTTCAGAGGGTTGTTACTGTGGCAACCAGCAGTATGGTTTGGTGGCCAGTGAGTGTTTCATCACATCTTCCCACAGAGGGACAAAGGATGTCACAGGAGAAAGTGGAAGACAAAGGTGAGACAGACTGCTGCCTTTTCCCTTTTCTTTCAGTCTGTAACCATAGATTCTCTTTGTTTCATTTCCTGGTCCAAAAGTGGCTGAAGGCACAAATGTGTGCTTGTATCGCCTTTATGTCACTAAATTAAGTCTGAGTAAAGTTTTCTTTTCTTTTCTTTTCTTTTCCAGTGCCCTCTCCTTGCCTGTTGGAGATAGACAGGGAAGTTTGGCACTCTACAGAACTGAAGGACCTTTTCTGCACAGCATCCGTCTGTCTGCCTCTCCAGACAGAGTGCAGGCTGGCAGGACTTTTGTTGTGGAGGTTTCAGGAACCCTGGCTGGACGCCCCGACCAGCCCACAGGTCAGCTCCTGCTGTATTTTACACTCTTTCTTTAAACTCACTGTGGCACTGTGCTTTGAGTTTTACCCTAAAAATATATTTACATTTGTGTGAATTACTTTTGGTGGAATTGTATATTTTTCATGGTTTTTGTTTAAAAAAGTGGCACTATGTGATTAATTATATTGCTTATAAATACAGAAATTATGTCACATTATTTATCACTATGAATAATCACAATAACTCTTAAATTTTTTGAGTTTTTTATGCTGAGGACAAGTCCCATTGTAGTTGGTTGTTTTTTTTTTTAATTAATTTTACCATTTAAATGTTTGATTATTGAAAAAAAAAGTGCTTGGAAAAAACAGTTGGAGAAAGGTATATTACCACATCTTTGGGTAAAAACTAAACAAGCTGATGAAGTTGTTTTTTGCAATGAAACATGTTTTCAAATATTTTTTCTAAACAACTGCAGTTATATTATGCAATGTGATCAGCAGGAATGTATGTATATTATATATGTGTTCAAAATAATGCCCATTATACAATTACAAAAAATCAGCAAAGATGTAATAAAAAATAAGTGCCTCAGAGTTCATTCTAAAATAACAAAAAATAATTTATTTGTGTTGGTCTAAATTTTATGTGCTTGTGAAAGAATATATTTACACACAAAGAAAACATGTCAATGTATTTATTATTTACAGAATTATTTTTTTTAAAAATCCCCTGACACTTTTTAGCTCTGTAAATGTTTCCTTTTTCAAAGAAGCTTTTTTGTGCCTTTCAGGGATTCTGGGACTGGCTGGGCTGAACTTCTCCTACGTCACTGTCGAGATTCAGGAAACGACCCATAAAGGTCAAAGTTCACATCGTGTCATCTTGTTGGAAGACGGCTCCTTTGTTGTGTCATCTGAGTGGATTTTAAAAACTCCTGGAAAATATGAACTCAGTATGTCCAAAAGAGCTAATTAAAAAAAAAAAGATGAATAATTAATTAGCTAAATGTGAGAAATGTTTTTTCTGTAGTAACTCTTTCTTCTTCTCCTCCATCCTGTCATTTTCTGTTTAGACGTCAGTGTCTCCAACCCCCTCTCCACACTCTCCTCCTCCCTGCACCTCTCCATCTTGCAGCCTTCTCTGCAAAGCCTGGTGATCTCTGTGCTTCACGGCCCCCTGGGAGTCCCCTCCTGCATTCCTCTCCTGCAGACAGACTCAGACGAAGTGACAGCTGAGGCGGTGTACCTGGGCGATCCCGTCACACTGCAGGCAGACGTGAGTGATGGTCATCCAGCTGAGTTCTCTTGGTGGTTCACTCACAAGGGAAAAAAGGAAAACATGGAAGGTGTAAAGACATTTTGCCTTCCCAACTCTGACTGTCTGAACAGCTCTGTGGTGAGTAAGACCGAGAATTAGTACTACCATGTGAAGCACATGTGTCTCAAAACAACTATTTTCCATCACTGAAGATTAAAAATGACCCCATCTTAATTGATCATAATGTATCATAACAGTCAAATAGATTTTTCTTTCTAAATCATAAACCAGTTAAAAAATTTGTAATAAAGAATTTCAAGACAGTAAATATCCACCTAAAACTAGATACACCATCTTCCTCTCAGAGTCTCTGAGAAGCTTCAAGTATGAATGTATTGCACAATTTCTTTTCTAGATAGTCAGGGCTTTTTGAAAATGATGAAACATGGGATGTAAATTGTTGCATTCAAAATTTATGATAGATACATACATGAAAAACTCTGTCACAATATGCATTTTATAATAAGTAGAGAGGCGTCTCGTCTGAGAGCTCAGTACAGAGCAGTAATCTAACAAATCAGTGAAGTCTGGGAGATTTTTGGTGAAACAGACAGAATTTGTGCTTTTAAAATTTATTGAATGCAACCATAATCATTAATTCATGTTATTCTCAGATTAAATAATGTTTCTTATTCAGAAAGGTCAAAGGTCAACACCTGGGATTTGAGACGTTCAAATAACCATAATAACAAATCAATCTCATAGGCAGCTATTCAGTGAATTATTTATTAAACTCTTTATGGAACCAAACCAAACTCTGATGCACGTGACTCTTTACTATAATAACACACAAGAAGGGTTAGACACAATTGTGATTGTGGCTTATTGTAGATACAAGGGTTTTGATTATTTTTTTTATAGGTAAAGGCATTAAAAAAATATTTAAGCGAATGTAAGAACTGATCGTGGTTTCTGTTAGAGCAGAAGAAATGCTTTTCTCTGTTAGGGTTCTAATAATTTGGTAATTTAGGATGAAAAACTGTGTTTTTGTTACATGAAAAAGGTAGCACTAAAGTTAAAAAAAAAAAAAAAAAAATCTCAAAACAACCTCTTTAACTCACTGTGTTGTCTTTGAGAGGAAAAAAAAAATCAAAAACTTAAATTCTTGTGCTTCCAGACCTGGAACTTTAAAACGGAGGGAGTTCACATGGTGTCAGTGAACGCATCAGGTGCTGATGGATGGACACAGGGGACAATACATGTCGTGAGTAATCTGCTTCCGTTTACTGAAATAATGTATTCCTCTTATTGTTGATAGCAGTTATATTTTATAGAGTGTTATGTTTTTAAAAAAGGCTCAATAAATGTCCTTAAATAACTGCGCAGTGTGGTTTAAAGCAAATGTTACCCAAACAGGCGTAAATGGAGCATTTGTTTGGGACTATTTCCAGCTGTGATCGATGCATATTTGTTGAGTTAGCAAGTGTTTACAGCAGCATGATGGTTTATGTAGGATTGACTTAAAATAAAATAAACTACAAAACTCATGTTCTTTATTATGAGAAAATAGTGCAAACGTGACTCATTGATGTATTTTTACAGATTTTGGACAAAGTTGAAGCTCTATGGCATAGATAAATAAAATATATCAGATTTTACTTGTTAGTGGAATCAGTTTTGGGTTTTTTTTAAATTTCTTTTGCTGTTTTTGATTAATTTGCTTACAATATGATAAATATAACGTATGATCAGCCTCATCCCTCAATCTCCTACATGCATTTCCACTTGCAGGTGGTGGTGCGGCCTGCCGTCTCTGACCTCAGAGCGAGTGTATCGGGGAGTCAGCTGACTTCCGGGGAGGGTGTGTCTGTGGATGTGGAGCTGCTCACCACCATGAAACACCTGCTCATCCTCAACCTCACACTGAACGCTGAACATGACATAAAGGACCATTTAAGCAACTCTGACATGAGTGACTTCACTAATGACAATAGAAACATCAGTGACAACACCACTGATATTAATATTCTAGATCAAAACCACAATAACATCTACTGTCATGGTGGCACCCACTTACATCTTCACTCTGATACCCACGCCAGCATCTACAACCGCTCCAGCTGCCATTTGCGCCTCTGCCTTCAGTGCCACGTCCCCACCACTGCAGGACGGTATCACCTCATAGCTTCTGTGCTCTCTACTTCTGATCCTTCGTCAGTGCTTCTCTCCACCGTCCTGCCTCAAGCCTTGATGGTGTACGAGCGTATACGCTCCCTGAAGCCTTCTGGGAGTTGGAAGTCAGCAGTATCAACTCATGCAGAATTCAGCCTGGAGGTTCTCAGCATTGCCAGCCGAATGGGGTCCACAGTGGTTTGGACTTTCAGCTTGGATGGTGTTATTGTGATGCACAGGACAAGTGAAGAGTGGAACCTAAATGTGTCTCTTGCAACAGCCGGCTGCTATAAAGTGACAGTCGAGGCCTTTAACCCGATCAGCTGGGCCTCGCTCTGCACACACATCCTCGCTCAAGATCCAGTCGGAGAGCTGGTGTTGAATGTTCCCAGGGTGGTCACAACAAACCAAAAGCACTCTGTTTTATTCAGCATCACCGCAGGGTCAAATGTGACAGTTTCTCTGCTGGTGAACGCAACACTGCTGTACAGAAACAGCAGCTACACGACAGGAGAGGAAACGATGGTGGTTTTGCTCTTTGACCGCACAGGGACCGTTGTGGTCGAGCTGCGAGCTGAGAATCGAGTGTCTTCTCAGAATGAAAGCGTGAGGCTGTGCGTTGAGGGAAACAGGAAGCCGTCACCACACGTTAGAGTCAATCCAACGTGGCAACCACCTGCCAGTCAAAGTCCTGTTCACAGCCTGGCTGACAATGGTGAGGATGTATTTCTAACTAACACCCACTGAGCAGCAAAAAACATCTGAACATTAATGAAGCGTTTATGAAGTGGTCTGTGACTGTCTTTTCTTTTTAAACAGTTTGATTATGACACAATTCTCAAATAAATTCATAATTGTTCATATTTTTGCAGGCAGATTTAGTTCAGTAAAAGTTTTTCATTACTTTTACTTGAATGTGATATTGCTAACTTTATTTTTCTGGCTTTCTAAAAATTAAATGGAAATATCAAAGTCATAACCCGTTTGATAAATGCTTATAAAATGTCATCATACCATTTTTCTGTCCTTTCCTAAACTATTCAAAGGTCCTCTTTTTCTCTCAGTCCCCCTCTTTTTTAACACAAATTGTTTATGTTTGATTTTCATAATTTCTTAGCTCTCTGTCCTGTAACCTTTAGAATTTATAATGACCAGTTATGCCTGTTTTGTGTCCTAACAGTGCAGATTTATGCAGCAAAACAAGCTTATCCCACAGACACTGATGTAACTTTGCTGGCTGTGGCTGAAGTGCCAGACCCCGTTGAGTTCCTTTGGCACTTTGGAGACTCGAGTTCAGCCAAAACCACTTCAGGGACCATCACTAAAAGATACTACAAACCTGGCAGGTATGAGACACTGATGAAATTTTAAAAAATACACTGTGGTGCATGCTTCTTTGGCCATATAATTGTGCATTATTTCATTGTACTCCTAATAAAATTCTGCAGATTATCAAGATAAATCAAGATTCAAGACACATGATTATGTAAATAATTTGCAGACTATTAACAGGAGTACAGAGAAAGTATGCATTTAAAATATTGTGCTATCAGTTTGTGCATGTATCCAACTGTAAACTGTTTACAATCAATAGAAAACATTTGCTGTTGCACTTTCCTCTTTTCAATGCAGGTATGATGTATTTGTTGTCATATCAAGCGGCCGGACCTCCCTCACCTCTGCTGCGCTCCCACTGGTAATCCAGAGAGCAGTGAAGCTCAACAGGCTGATCCACCAGGCGTCCGTCCTGCAGAACCAAACAGTGACACTAAGTTGCCGGGTCAATGTGGGGACCGACGTCAGCTTCCTGTGGAGCTTTGGGGACGGAGCGTCCAGGCTGGGACAGAGCACAGAACAGCACATCTTCTACAGGTGCAGCTTACTATTAAAAACAGCCTTGTGGTAGCTTTGATATATTTAACTTGTGATTTTTTTTTTTTAAGCCTGACTAATCGCAAATATTTTGGTATTGATGCACATGTATGCCAATATATATACCAAAGAAGATGTTAGATGAAAACAGTGTTTCAAAAGCATTAATTGTTACAAGAGACCACTGAAAAGTTAATTGGTGAAGTGCACAACAGTTTCTTTTAGTACATATCTTGGTCATAATTCTTTAATAAAACGTTAAAAAAACTTAGTTTGGAGGGATCCTTTTGTTAACTGTTTATATTCTGTTTACATTTTAT
>JAPZDX010000013.1:12846995-12858001 GCA_029783625.1 Naso annulatus | reverse complement strand
TGCCTCCATTACATATCTTTGTCACACCTATTTGCTAACCACATTCAAAAAATTATATGTAGACTATCGGGCAATATATTGGATATCGAAATTTTCTTACACCCTAATATCGGCATCGGCATGGGCCCCAAAAATCCCATATCAGTCGGGCCCTAATATTTACTCTTTTGATCACTCCCATCCCTTAGAGTGCACCCAGGTTGTCAGTCACAACATATATAATCGACAATTATCGATACGACCGATAAGAAATTTCATTATGGTGACAGGTTTTTCAGATGTATCAGCCAGGCATATCTCAGTGGATATTATGACTACATGTTGCACATTAATAATAACACTATATTAACCTAATTAAAAGTTTTATTTCACCATATTCCCACAGACAAAGTCTTTTTACTCTGTTTACTGAGCCATTACACACACAGAAAAGTCTCCATTCATCACAACCTGCCCGACACCGCCGCTGTCTCGCTGCTCTTGAACTCACCACACTCCGGCCAGTCCCGTTGCTGTCTTGGAGCGACATGCGGAATTCCCCGGATTTCCCCGGGTCCATGCTAAGCTGCAGGCGGAGTGACTCATCACCTGCTCCCGGAAGACACAGCGGCCGAATACCAGAATGGCACACCGACACCCGAACCGACATGAGAACGGTTTGGCTGCCAAGTTGCGACTGCGAGGCCCCATAGTGACCGGGGAGGGCGGCGGAGTGGTACGGCGTGTAGCCAGGGCTGTGAGCCCAACCGCCTGAACTCAGCGACATCCTGCCAGCAGACTCATGTAGGAGGCAAACACCAACACACGGGGGTCTTGGTTGTCCCTCTCCCGTCAGACGCTGTCAGCTGCCCTTTGGTTTAAGTTTCCTCGTCACGGTACTTCTGACGAAAACGATGTTATCTCGTCGCTGGTGATTAAATAGTCCCACTGTCAACAGGAAGCAAGTGCGTTGAGTCTGTCAACTGTTTGAAACGACTTCCAAAAAGTGAACCTCAGCTAACGTTGGAGGTTTCACTTCTCTTCTTCTTTCGTTTTCGCTATGGCGTCCACTCACGCTGATTTTAGTGTTTCTTTCAGGCTGCGAAACAATAACAGCATTCTTCAGAATATCCCATAGCTTTGACATCAAGGTTGTTGACCATAGTTTGATGTTGGTGACGCTTCGTGTGTTATTGGTGCGTATGCTTTCTGTTCGTAATGCGCATGCGTCTCTTGTGGCGTGACGTCAGCTGTTGTAATATTAATGAAGCTACAGGACATATGAGCATAGTTAGCTCCTCTGTTAGCTGACTTTTTCAGTCTATTAATGTTTTAATTTTAGGCAATTTTGTTTACTCACACGACTGTTTTCTTTTGAGCCCTCGGTGTCTGAAGTCATTTAGTTTGCAGTGTGTGTGTATGTGTGCGTGTGTGAGTACATATTTTACCACAGAGGGGCAGCAGAGCATCCCACATTAAAATTTAGGCCTCCTTCTTAATCTTCCTCAAAATAATGTAAATAAAAATCTTTTTAAGACATCTTAAAAAATATAAAACATTTGATCAGCTTAGAATATGATGTTTACTATTACATTGATGTATAAACACAAACTAGTTTATTCTTAACCTGCAACATTAAAATGCTGCTTACAAAATAAAGAATGGGTGAACCCTGAATGGGTTCAATCTGCACAAAAACACTTCTAGTTTTATTTAAAGTAGCCTATATTTTTCTGAGAAACCTTTATAAAATTTTAAGGGCAAGCCATTTACTTCTGACCCGCTGTGTATTTTGCTATTTGCTACTTTTGTAAGTAAATAAAAATGTCTTCCCTTCTCTATTTTTTTAAAAATTTGTAATATCAGTATTTCCTACCAATTTGTTAAACTTAAAAAACATATACAAACTTATATCACTAGCTTTTTGTTGCACTTATGTTAAAGCATCACAAATCAGATCACTCAGTTTTCACTTAGACTTTTATTATATTGTACATAGTTAACACGGTTGATATGATTATTTACCCCAAGAAATTAGGCTAGTAGTAGGATACATCAAATTTGTCCCTCTTCACAGCAGCAGTTTCATTCACAGTATTAAATTAGGGGCCATGTGATGTGTGAGAATCTAATTTGTGATTTGGGATTGCAAGGTCTTACACACTGTTATCTGTTTTGCTTTTTACAAAGTCATCTGTGAAGCAAATCAAGGTGTATCAGGGTAACTCCATCATTAACATAATGTAGGCCATTTTCACAGTAGCAAATACAGCTGGTCACAGCAGGAAAAGCATTAGTGTTACTGAGGATATAACAGCAATTTTTCTTTAGCTTTTATTCAGGTGTCCCATGTTTTGTTAGCCTGTGTGCTGAATGGCAGCCCTCTAATTTCAAAGCAGCTAAGCTGACTCATTGACTCATCACTGTATTGTTTACTTTCTTGAGTTTACTTTTCTAGAGTTGATGTATTGAAATGAATCATACAAGACAGTTGCCATAGAAGTTACTGAGATATTCTCGACCCAGGTGGGACTTGAACCCACAATCCCCAGCTCCGGAGGCTGATGCCTTATCCATTAGGCCACTGGGCCACACTCGATCTCATTCTCATGGCCTAATATGAATCTCCAGAATTCTGGAGGGTTCAGGCTGTAGGGTGGACAATGGCACTGGGACTTTTATTTGTCATTCTATACATCAGGGTTGTACAATGAAATGTTCAGCTGTTTTAGTCCCTTTATGTCAAACAAGAAAAAATATTTTTAATGGTGGTGCCAAGTTTAATAAATATCTTATCCTAAAACACTTTAACAGCACTCCTCTATCCTTGTAACTACTGAGATACATGTTTGGCACTGTGGAACAATCATGTTTGAGGAGCTAGTAAAATGTCAATCTAAATGCCTTTTGCTTGGAATAAAATCCTACACCAACAGGAAATACATTCAAAGAAATTTCCCTGCTGACCACAAACTTCCCGAACTGAGGCGTTTTTTTTAAGAAAGAGGGTCAACCAAACATGGCCAATGAATTTCCCAGCCCACACACTCTGTGGGTCACGAATTACGAGGCAATTAACAAAATATACTGTAGCACGTAAGGGCAATGATTTAGACCACAAAGCTCAGCCGGCTCGAGCAGTTAATCAGTCTGCATGCAGGGTTTTCTTAATCAATACCACACTCCTCCGGGCCATCGTGTCCCACAATAGCCTAAGAAAGAAATATCGTTTTGAACTTTATAGTAGATAGTAAGATCATGGTACTATTTTTATGAATGAAGTGCCTTCAATCAGTTGATATTTATAGATACACAGGATGTGATTATTGCTTGTACTGTCATTATTCATTAAACACTGTATTCACCTAACGCAACGACGCAGGAAGTCTGATGCTGTGACCTGACCAGTGTTCCTTTGTGCCCCCCTACACAGAAACACAGATGACGAAGCCATTCAATCAGATGCCGCTGAGAACACGATGCTATAGTTTAAAAAAAGAAACCAGAGACTTGTCAGAGGCGGCACTGTGATTCAAAAGAACACGTGTTGAGCAGAGGCCCGACTCGGTCAGAGTATTTCTGGATCAAATGAGGAGAGTTATTAAGTTTAGAGAAGATGACCAAGGACCATGTTCATAAAGAAAAGGTTTAGAGTTAGAAAACAACCTTAGTGTACTGTAGTTTGTCTATTAAAAATCAATGCGAGGTCTAATAAAGGCAGAGAAACCAACTTATATCACAGGTCTGTAACTGAGTATACTGTTTTCTTTCATGTTTACATATATTTGTCTTAAGATCTATTCACAAGTCACACAAAGGAGGCCATATTTTACCCACAAAACAGGGATGAACTGAGCTGTTTCTGAGTGTTTTATCTTCATTTTTGTAGAGCACCAAATCTGACTCTTACTGTGCATCCAGCAACAATCCAACAACAAATAACACACTGCCGTTTCAAATAAGGGCTCCCCGTCATAAATCAGATTAGCTTCATTAGTAAAGGATTCCTCTGCGATGATGTGCGATTATACATCCTCAGGTAGTTATCTTCTCATTATTGCAGGGCTCGTGTTTGCATTACACCATCTGGTGTCAGTCCAAATACAAAATTATGCTCTAATATGTGGAGGACAAACAAAGAGCTGCCCATGGGGCGGAGCTGTGTATATGCCAGTGCACACACGCACACACAGCCTCTCACATCATATACAAGGTAGGAGAATTACATCAGTGTAATACATACATATATTTTTGGGGCTTTTGTGCCTTCATTCTTGATAGAACAGCTGAAGAATTGGACAGGAAATGGGAGAGAGAGAAGGACATGAAGCAAAGGGCCACAAGGCAGAATCGAACCCATGTCCACTGCAGCGAGGACACAGCCTCTGTAAATGGGGCGTCCGCTCTAACAACTGAGCCACCGGTGTGCCCCTCAGTGTGATATTCTTTTATATGTGGGAAAAGTCTACCCACATATAATACACTGAAGAACATGTACATGTACATACAAATACCACACTGTGGTTATTGTTACTATTGTGTTAATTGGACATATACAGGCTATCTAGAGCCACAATCATTTATTTTATTATAGACGATTGTAATTTTATTTATTTATTTATTTATTTCATTAATCAGTTGTTCTATTAAAGAGTTGCACCCCTTCAAAACTGTTATTTACCAAGCGGCTATTTTTCTCATTAAAGAAGTTGGAGCCAGCCAATTGTAGAGATTTGCTTGAAAAAGAGATTAAAATGGGTATTTTCATCATCAAAATTATACTTTTCTGTCAATTGACGAATTGATTAATTGACTAGTCTTGCTTTTGCAAAGGTGTATCAACTTGTCTTGGGATTTTCTCAGCAATCGACAGTCAAAAAGTCACAAAAAAACAGAAAAAAAATTGCACTTAAAAGGAATGAATTAGGGTATTTAAGTGCTGGTTGTGTTTTATCTTCAGGTCGAGTGGGATAGTAACATTTTTGAACAGCACTTTCACACTGTATCCTGACCTTTAAAGACATTGTTAAAGTCCCTCAGGCGACTCTTCATGAGATTACATTTAAGTGAACGAAGTTCGCCTCAGTTTGACCTCTCACATGTGATTAATCACTGTCACCTCTCATAACATCTGCTCGTCGTACTGCAAGTACGTGAAAAAGTGTGGATTCACATGTACTAAAGCTCTCACTCCACCCTGAACTAGTTAGATTTTTGTGGTTTTGCGCTCACTGGTTTAAAATATTTCCTTAAAGATTAACAGTAGATGCAGTGGGATGTTTGAATGTACAATCGTGGTATTTAGAGCTGGTCATTATGAAGAAAGTTCCCAAAACTCAGTTTCCGGATGGTACGATAGTCTGTTCAAGACTATGTTTTTTGCTTTGGCTGATCGTCTCCTGCTTTGTCTGCTGTAATCAAGCTGATTGATGAAAGGCTCATCAAAAAACGCCCACCACAGTTCCAGGTCACTGTCTGACAGGCCTACTTGAGCTGTTGGGTCTCCCCATGTTCACTAATTTAAAGTTGTCATTGACTTCCTGATGGACTGCTCTGCTACGTGACATACATCAGGAAAACTCCAAAACCAAACGTCCTTTGGTGGGAGGAGGAGGAGGAGGAGGGGAGGATGCATCCTGTAGTCTGGGATCACTGTGTGTGACTGACGTTGCTGGTTCATCCTCCAACAACCACACGAGCAGAGTGGATATATAAGCTGGAGCCCACCTGCTCAACAATAACGACTTCGGACCTCGACAACTGACCTCAGCCTGTTACCAAAGTTCTGGGTAAGGAGCTGCTGTTTGTGGGTTTTTATTTCTTAAGATTTCTTCTTTCACAGCATGCAAATGCAAAAGAGTAAAGATAGGTTATGTGTTAAGGCAGTTATTTTATGACAGACACTGCAGGCGCATTTGTGTCAACTATCCTCACCCAACTGTGCTACATCACTAATGTGGCGAATAATGATATTAGAAACAAGATCAGAGTCAGTTTTAGTGCCAAGCTTGTTTTTACATACAAGAAATTTGCCTTGCTTTAGTGTTAATAGACTAGATTAGTCTACTATATTTAAGTGGTCGATACTTAGGGGTTTCTATGAGACAGTTATAAGTTTCTAATAGTCAAAAAATTGTGTTAGAAAGTTCAGTTTATAGGCCATTATATTATTGTGTGTGCTTTAATGCTTGGCCATGAGGTTTATATGACTGAATCCAATTTGATGTCTTGTTTGTTTTTTATTGCTTAAAATTTTGTTCTAGCATGTTTCTATAGGACAGTTTTTTTTTCTGCAATATTCAGAAGTAAGTTTTTAATTATCTTAACTGACTTCAGTATATAGGCTATTTATGATCTCTGACTGTTTCTGTTTTAGCTTACTGCCGGTGTAACAGGTGCTCTGTCAATGTATGCTATAATAATAGGCTAATAATAAGAATAAGAATAAGAATAATGTCCGAAAAAAGAGCATAAATCATCAAAACACCGACTTTTTTTCCTTTTAACTGACCTTCCGTGCTTCTGCAGTGCCTCGAGCGACACCACAGCATGCTGCCCGGGAGAGCGGCTGATGTCCGGCACTGCGTCCTGACGAGCCACTGGCTGCCTGCAGCTCTGGCGCTGCTCCTCCTCCTCTCCTCCAGCTTCAGCAGCGCGCACAGCACCACGGTGGAGCACGACTTCCACATCGTTCACAACGTCGACAACAGAAGTAAGACTTCTACCATTCTACCATTTTTACTGGTTTCTCTAACCTGCAGAGTTTGACGACTAGATCAAGGAGATTTAAGAGTCTCAGAGTTAGGAGAACAATATTATTTATGGTTTGTTTTGTGGTTGGTGGTGAGCTTATAAAAATATGCCTTTACTTTGTGTTAAGCTATTTCTTATTCCCATAAGGATTTTATATAAGATACTTGAAAATAAACTTATCCCCCATAGCCTACTTGCTGACTATAGGTTTCACTTGTTACTGAAAATGAGAAATATCCTCCACACGTTTGTGTTACATTAGTTTAACATGTACTGTGCCTTTTTTATTCACAATTAACTGCAAAAAAATATTAGCGTATACATTATATACTAATGTATGTGATACATTACGAAGAGATTAAGGAGTTAATGCTACTATTTACTGTATACTTTCTAATGCTCCTGCAGTAGACTACACAAAAAATTGATCTCTTTTTATTTGTACTTTGTGTATCATGATAAATGATAAATGGCTTCAAAGAAAGCTAACAATAATATAATAGGATAATATAATATGAAATTAAGTTCTAAAAATCAGTGTGACTTCAGCACATCTCTTATCCTCATTTTAGGGAATGAAGGAAGAATACACTTAGGAGAGACCAAGAAACTGTTTAGTTCCTGAACGCATCAGATCAGTGTAGAACCTCATTATTAACAGAGTATGTAGACAAGAGTCTGTTTGAGGACTTCAGTGGGAGTCTTGATGTATGAATCAATGCTTTCAGGTTTTCTATTAAAATTAGAATTCAGTTTTGTCTTTTCTTTAAATTACAACATCTTAAAACATTAAAAAAAACCATTGCTTTCTGGCAGTAAAGGTCTTGTGGTCATTATAATGATTGTCAATGCCACTGATGTCCTCCTGTGGTGTTCAGGTCCAGAGATAGATCCATTCTGGTATGTGGGACGTGGGGTGAGACCCATCGGGCGCTTCGGGAAGAGGCACAGCAGCGTGGAGGCTCTGGGCAGCGGGGGGATGCAGCCCGTCGTCAGGACACTGGCGCTGCTGCTCGACAGCCTCAGAAACAAGGAGAACCTCGGGAACGTGCTGGATGAGGAGGACAGGGGTTGGTTACCGTGACAGCGTATCCTCCTCCTTTCATCTACAATTTACAGTGTCTTTATTTTTTTTTTTATCTTGAAATATGCCTTCATTCTTTGTCTTAATTGTGTTTCTTTCTGGTATCTCTTTTGAGGCCTTAGTTGTTGAAATCACTTCAGATGTGTCTGTACATAAAAATGCATTCTATATTGATTAATAAATGAGGATGTTGTGAATATATCTGTTCATCACTTGGCCTGTAGTCTTCCTGTATTTGCAAGCGCACAACAACACAACAAACATTTTCTGATAAGCGAGAAAGATTTAAGTTTGCAAATTTTATTCATGTCATAATACAGTTTTTTTTTTCTCAGAGTAATGTGGCACATAGAGAATCTGTATTTTTTGCTTGTTAATATTTTTCCCCAACATGTCATAATGATTGCAACAAACGATTGCACATAAAAGTGAATGGCCCTCCTGTGGAGCTGTGCACAGGGAGCCTCATTGTAGTCATTCACACTGGATTTTAACAGGAACAAAGGTAGGATTTTTTTTTTTTAGCTCTGCCTCAATCTCATCATTTCTTAGTATCTGGGACACAGTTACAGTAGTATATTAGACTTCCTGTGTGAATCCAACCCCAAAAGTCATGACAATTAAACACAGCCTCTTGCACACAACACTAAAAGATTGGTCAACTATGATTGGGCAATACACACATTATTCTATATCATATCCATCTTTTCACACATATACATATATTAACAATCCTGTGATGATATAGTATTTTTTTTTTACATTAGAAAAATACAGGACACTGATGATTGGACCCTTATGGCTGTGCTTCTCATGGGAAATTTTACATCAATTTTTGATAAAAACCAGAAACATGCTTTTATACATCGACACCTCTGGAGAACAAGATTGACAAAAATACAGGATCAATGTGCAAAAACCAGAGATGTGAAAAGCTGGGATGAAAAGGTCACTAGTAGAAGGGGCAGAGCATTCATACAGAAGAATATCACACCTTTTTAGTTCAAGCAGGACATCCAGCTCTGCTCCTAAGCTGTACTTTGACAACCGTATGCATGGCTAACTGAGATTCTGACTCATGTACAGAAAAATAACCCAAAAAATGAAAGGCAGTATTCTCAAATCGAGTGTTTAAGGAGCATGAATATAGTATGAATCATACTAGACGCTCTAAAAATGCCTGCTGTCACCTGTGTTTTAGTAGCATTTACCATTGTCATTACTGGCAGAGTATCAAATGGTAAATGCGAGCATACACTTAAAGCACTTTGAGTCACCACATGTGAGAGAGTCTGATAGGACTGACTGATGAGGTCTCCTCTGAGGAGAGAATAAAACCTTCAGTTTGCAATATTAGTACTTATTCCAGTGATATTGCATAAAAACGTTCAGTAAAGTATCAAAAATAAATTGCTTGTAACAAAATCATGGTTTCATGGCATTTGTCAGGTAGCCCATCGGACTCCATTAGCCTATGTAAAAATCTTTACAAGATTTTCTGAATGCAACAGAAAAGTTCAGACACGACCCAGCGAAGGGGAAACATGAAAATACCTTTTTGTTTAAATTAAAGGCCACAACGTTTGAAAGTAAACGAAGAAAATGACAGAGAGGAAGGAAATGACTTTGGGTTAAAGAATACTGCATGATGGAAACCTGATTTAAACCTATAAAGACTCACGATGAGCTGAGTTTGTCAGACATTTTTTAAACCTTAATTTGACTCACTTCGAAAATGTAAAAGCCAAAAGCTTCCACATTAAGGCTGTAGTGAGTGTGTCTGGTGAGCAGCGATTTTCAGCATTTCCTTTTGTAAATAAATGGGAGAGTTCTTCCTTGGAAATAATTACAATTAGCATTTATTTACTGTAAGGACTAGCTGGACATTTTGGAAAATGCAATATTTCACCTTCTTGCTGAGAGTTAGAGGAGAAAATAGATGCCACTCTTGCATCTGTATGCTAATCATGAAGCTACTGCTAGCAGTTAGCCACTTTAGCTTAGCTTAAACACTAAAATGAGGGGGAAACGTCTAACCTGCGCAAAGGTATCTGTCTTTTTGTATGGTTTGAGCATCATATAACATAATCACTTAGCTTTTGAGATTCTGCTACACTTTTGTTTGAACCTTTTTGGATTGTTTTGTTGGCTGATTCCCCCTAGCTACCAGAATTTATGCTAACCTAAGCTAACAGGCTAGCATAAGTGATCAGACGTGAGACTGGTATCAATTTTTCCCCCAACTTTTAGCAACAAAAGTCAGATTTTCATAAATATGGAGCTATTCTTTAAACAGTTTTTAACTTTACAAAGACAGGTTTCTCAAGTGTGCTTTTGTGTTCAGTTAAGCGCCATCTACCAATTTTAGTGGCAAAAAGGTCAAAAATATTTTGGTCCAGATACTTTGCACATCTTAAAACTATTCTCTGGTTTGTGGATGAATTTTTTAAAATGGTTAAAAATGTCAAAGGTGTTACAATCATTCCACAAACGAGGATTACCATCTGATAGCTGTGTGTGAAAAAGGACAATCATCCAAAAAAGCTCTGCAGGGGCTTTACAGTATGATAAGATGCCTCATGATGTTTCATCTGGTGGAAAAAAGATGCAGTATAAAACACAGCTCAGCCTCTTTTTGGGACACTGAATCACAGAAAGTTTCACATGATTTTTCCACGTCTTCGTTGTACAGTAAATCACGATACTCTTGCAAACAGATAGAAAAAAGGAAATGAGGGTCACTTTTGTCTGTACAAATATTCTTTTTCAGTTGGGTCATGAGGAGTGTTGCAGATTTTTAAGGCAGAGACACCGACTGTCGAGTCATCCTTGCTAGATGTTATTGGTGAGGACGAAAAAAATGTAGGATAAAGTGGAAAAGAGGAAAGAGTCACATCTTCTGTGAGACATTTGACTGACGTGGTACCGTGCCGGACTGAGGGCTGAGTGCTTGATGGGTTCACGCAGGGCAGGTGTTGGCCCCTGTTTGGCCTGGAGCTGGAGGCGGACACTAGGTCAAGGCACTGGATGGGAGCGGCCCCCAGTCCCTGGGGCTCTGAAGCGGCCCTGAGGGACTCGTTGTGCTGCTGACTGTCACTACGGCCGAAACACTTTCACCGGCTGCTCTGGCTCCAACTTCTCTGAAATGCAAAAAAAAAAAAAAAAAAACCATTAATAAAAGAAAAGTAGG
>JAPZDX010000013.1:12816201-12826432 GCA_029783625.1 Naso annulatus | reverse complement strand
TTATTCCACACACATTTGTGCATGAGTGCAGAGAAGCTGACATGAGAATATGGATCCAGTTCCACACAAAATAGAGTCAGTTGCATTTCTGACACAGACACAGTCCGATCCCTGTTATTGTTTACTTTTCCACAGCAATGACCTTCTGTTTAAAGTTCCAGTCCAGATTCCATGGTTAATGTTTTATTTAACGTAAATTTCTTCAGAAAAACTTTCAAAAAATCTCTGAAAAAGGGCTGAGAGTACATTAATTCTTTCTCCCTCATGGGGAAATTCTGCATCTACGGCAGACATACTGTGCTCCATTCACCACTGCTGCTTGTGTGAGGTTGACCGGTGAAAGATGCCCATCAAGATGGCTAATGTTAGCATTGGAGCAATGCCTCTGGGGGCAAACCCCATTGTTCTTGGGCTTCTGTTGGAGGAGGCGAATTTCCATTTCCGACTTCACTCTCTGCGTGCTGCTGGTTGTTTACAGTCCGACGTGAGAATGGAGTTGAAGTTGAGAGACCACATCTACCAGCGGATCTTTTCACAAGTAGCCAGTTTACAAGCTGTTAACAATTCAAGGGTCCAATGTTAATTACGCGGACTACAAAAGACTACAACCGGAAACCAGGGCTTTTCTGGTATTAAGATCGCCCCACCGTGCCTACAGACTCTACTTTTAGTGAATGTAGTTTGTTTATAGAGACTAGCATTAGAGGGACCACAGAGGGACCAGCTACACATGTTTTAACCTCAGTCAGACACACTCAGGCAAGGAGTCAGTTGTGCACAAAAATCAGTGGCAAGCAGATGCATTAGCATCTTTAATTTGTTTATACTGTTTGGCAGCTTGTTAGCTTGCAACTTGTGGCTAACGCAGTAAAAAATGGTTTTGCTAATGCGTAGTCTTTCTCTTTGTACTGACATGTCTGTTCTGTGCTGCTGGTTTCAGGTTTCTTTGCTTGTGATTGGCTTTTGAATGAGTGATGAACCTAATCTAGCTTGCCTGTTGTATAAATGAAAATCAGATTCTAGACATTTCACCATTAAGAGGAAAACAAAACACCTCTCTGGTTAAAAATTTTGCACGGATACAAGTCAGTACAGTCAAGCTCTGACACACAAAGGGACAGACATAAGAAAAGGTTATGTTTGAGTAGAGAGGATCTTTAATATTACTCCCTCCAATTCCTGCAAATTGAGACTTCCCTCAGAGTCACCTTTCAGCTCAAAGGACACAAACAATAGAAATAATCTGGGAAAGTGAAAATACGACTGGGAGTGTGAGTGTACTTGAACCATATTACAGTAGGTTTATCTTTTAAGGTACTTTGAAAAGCTTTTGATTTGTACAAATTTCTTGAGAGACCAGGTGATTCAGGAGGTCATTGCATTCTTCTTCACTATTTTGGCAGAGGAGAACAGCTGGAGAACCAAGGTCACTGTCTACATTGTCCTGGCACTGACTCAAAAGATTTGCAACATTTAACCTCCTGCACTGTAGTCCATTGTTGAGGACTGACAGAGTTTTGGCTAAGTACCACTCATTGGACAGAAATGGATCTGCAGCATAGCACACAATTCTCACTCTGCCTGATACTCATGTTTCCTCCTCTATTTTAGTGTTTCAGTTATGAAATAATTCTGGCCCTAGTTTTCATGAAAGCATTTGTATTCATCTAGCCTTGGGCCAAGAACTGTAAAAAGATAAAAGAACCCATAGTTAGAAAAATGTAAATGAACTAGAGTTTCATTATCTGACCTTAGTAGGTTCACACAAAGTGGATGCATTTGGTTTTTTATTACACGCAAAATAAAATAAAAATTGGGTCAAAAAGAGTGAATTAGCATTTCAGAAACAGGTTTGGAGGCGATCAGGTGGAGAGAAAACCTTAATTAACATGGAACAATAATCTTATTTGTGGTCGCACCTTTTTTTAACAGTATTCATTTATTCTAAAAAATTTTTTGTTCCCTCACATTACAGCCTCTGAAAGGAGAGCCCCCACATATGAGACTGTGGCACTAGCTCATAAACAAAGCATAACAGAGATGGTTAGATAAGCTGTCATGATGGAGAAATATTCATCTTCTGCTCACCATCAAGTACAAAAAACTTATCCATTAACAAACAACAATCTGACTAAAAAAAAAAAACTCCAAAACTATGGAAATATAACCTCATTCTCCTCATTCTTTAATTTACAGTAGCAACATACACACATGCACACATAAAACCTCAACAGCATAAAAAAAGATGTTTGGCAGCACCATAAAAGAGTATTTGCAGTTTTTCTCTATAAAATATCCACAGTAACTGCAGTTTAGAGACAAAGCATTTCTCAAACCTGCCTTGCCACATTATAGAGTGCATCACTACCTTGTTTTAATGCCATCAGGTGTGGTTGAGTCTCTGTCTTGCAGTATTTACACCAGACAAAAAGTGCAGACGCAGACACATGTGCACACACAAGGACAACATCTCTTTCTTTGTGATCACTCTGAAAAGATGGCGCTGCAGCCACAGAAGGCTCAAAACACGGCACAGCTTTTCCTCTGCTTTCTTTCTCTCTCTCTCTCTCTCCCTCTCAGCTTTCTCACCACAGAGAACAGCACGTTTGAAGGCGATAATATGTTTGAACATTTCTCCAGTCACCTTCATCTTTCTGGATAGGTGGGAAGCCTCCCACAGACGCTGAAGGGATGTGACAGCAAACACAAAGGGCAGGAGAAAAGTGGGACAACAGTAATCCCCTGTTTGAAATGAATGAGATTTAAGCGTACAAAAAAAAAAAAAAAAAAAAATCATCATTCCTGCTTTTGATGCTTCATAACAAACTCATCACATTTCATTTCACGGTGAATTTCATGATGCTATACCATAAAAACAGACTAGAGGGGTAGAGATTCAATCTGTAAAAATTACTCTGTGATAAAGATATTAAACGAGCTGAGGCATTACAATTACGACAAAAGTAGGTATTAGCCAGTGTGCTTACTTTAATTTAAGAAGGTGGAGGTAAGCACAAAGCCAAGACAAAGCACAGCAATATAATGAAAAAGAAAGTAAAAATGGAGATGCACCAGAAAAGTCTGCAGCTTTTAGCTAATTTACAGTCTTCAAATAAAGTGAATTTTAAATACAAGGAGTTTAAATTTCAAGATTTTGGGAAATCGACAACAACTTTTCTAAATAGGAAGCCCGATAGAACAACTTTCATGTCTGCACACAGTAAACATAAAGCTGCGGTCAGCGTTAGTTAAACTTAGCTTGACACAAAGACTGAAAACATGGGAAACAGCTAACCTGGTTTTGTACAAAGGGAACCAAATCCGCCTGCCAGCACCTCTAAAGTTCACAAATTCACACATTACATCCTAATTATTCAGACTATTCATTGGCCAGAGACAGCAACTTCCTCGACATTTGTTTCAATCAGGAGTTCGTTTTTACATTTTTGATTTTGGCGCATATTAAACAAAAGTCATAATGTGAAGATCAGTGACTTTAACATGTGCTTGTAGGTGGTTCTTGTTGTTGTTTTGATAGTGGAAAAGAACCCGTGGATGCTAAGCTAAGCTAATTGCTGCCTGCAGCTTCATATTTAGCGTACAGACAAGTGAGCTGCATCTATCTCTTGATCCACCTCTCAGCATAAAAGCAAAGTACTTTGAGGTAATGACTTCAAATAACCTCAATTTTCCACTCTTCTCTCTTGAGCAAATCAACCAGTTTAATCCCAGTGTGCTGAGCCATGCACTGATATTCTGTCATTTAAAAAGTAAGATGTACCATGTGCTCATAATCATAGACGCACTGTTTTTCTACCAGATAATCTGTCTGCTGTTTCCTGTCACATCAAATAATTTAAATTTGCTGACATGAAGGCTCTTGCGCAACACAAGAGTGCTCAGGATTCAATAGTGTATGAGTAAACACAACTGCTGAGCACATTAATTTATTTAATTTAACGCTATACTGGCATCATGGCATTAAAGACTAATTTAAATGTACTAAGGTGGGTGCTTGGCATCTGCCAGTGCCCTTAATGAGGTAGGCTACTTGGATTAGTTATGTTAAAAAAAGGAGAATTCAGCTGCTGGATGGATGATCCCATTAAAGTTTTCATTTTCAGATGTGGTCGCAAACACTTCACTCATGTTTCATGTTAAAGCTCTAAAGGGGCCACATCTGTCATGCAGAGTAACGCTCTCACTTTCTCCTGTACGCACGTTTATACACAGAGGACTGTATGGTATTTGTTACAGGTCACACAGGGGCATCACTCCCCTTCCACCAAAGATGATGGACAAGAAAGTACAAATCGCTCTCTCCCTGTTCTCTTCCTGTTGGTTTGAAGGTCGCGCGTTCTCTCTGGGGACACGAGAGACGTAAAGCAGTCACATCTCTCTCGCTGACTGTCATGTTCGGCTGCCATTTCACACTCGTACTGAATTGATTTCACAAGCATTGGCCCCTTGGTGATAAATAAAGAAATGAAACAATCTTTACAAGCACATATAGAGGCAGCCTATATGTCGCATATGGATGGGAATGAATTTACGAGAATGTCATGCATTCCTGTGGCTGTTTTTATGAATGCATGCGAACAGGACACGAGAGTCTGTGGGCTTCATAACAAAAGCTTTTTTTCTTGGAGCAAAGGAAACCAAGCGAGATGGTGCAACATCAGTTTGTTAATGAGCAACATCTTTATCTAAATGATGTCTTTCCAATCTCGTGCTGATTTGCTTGCAGAGCGAAAGTCTCATTAAATTCTGTTAAATTGAAAGCACAGCCATCTTCATATACATGACTTGACATATCCCATTATTTGCTGCAAAAGAGATCTTAAAATGCATTTTCTTTCAAATAAATTAAGACCTCTTTATACTTCTGACAAGCCCATCCAGTGCTCTTTTTTGACGTGTTCTTTTTCTTTCTCTTTAATTCAATTGGATAGAAGATATAAAGGTACAGGCTGAAGGAACAAAAAAATCCCCCAATAATATCTTCATGGAAACACACGCAAGAACACATCACTGTACACATACACATCACTGTAGCGTCAATGCAAGTATTTGAGAATTGGACGCGTTATAATCTGTAGGGATCATGTGAGCTTGGAGACCAACAGCCGAGTCACATAATCCTTCCATCTCCTCATAGACGATATAAGCTGTAGTGGAGCCTCTGATAGGAAGTGTGTCCCAAGCTGCAGGAGCGTGCATGCTTTCAGTGAAGGCGGCACTACACTGCTTCAGTCTCACCCAATGAAAAATAACAACATATGGATCGTTCAGTTCACTTTTTTTGGTACTGTTGTTTTCTCAACAAGGCTGCAAAGTGACATATGGCTCATCCACCAAAATGAGCGCTTTAATTCTTCTGTACATGCTAACGAACTTTATGAGTTTTGAAGATCTGAGAATGTCTTCTGAAAAAAACAAGTCCACAGATGTGAGGCCAGCTGTGTGTTTGAATGATCTTCATCTTTCAGTACCAAAATGCATTTAAACTGTATTGTATTTGAACTGTGCTCATGTGAGCTGACCAGAATTGACTGAAGATTGTGATGCAAACACCACGATCACTCTTCATCACAGAGATCAACAAGTTTTTGGATAGGCTTATTGGACATTTTGCACTATGTCAAAGATTAAAATGCTAATAATTTTATTTAATATAATTTTATACATTACAGATGCAATAAAGTTTAGTTGTGGTCACAAAGTATTTCTGAGCATCCCGTCAACTCAACCTCATCCTGTTCGACCTCGAGTCTGACCTGATTTATTGCCGCTGTGCTCTCTTCCTCCATTTAATCCCATGTACCAGGGTTTGAAATAATGCCTTGTAGTCAGCCACAGAGGCAGAGTGATCATGTTGCAGCCAGGTCAAAACAATGTAATCTGGAGCGGGGGAGGCCGGATAAAAGCTGCTCCGCTGCTGTCCTGCACAGGAACAATTCACTGAGGACACAAAGTGGCCTGAGACACTGCGCGGATAAACTGACAGGATGAGTCCTGCGGGGCAGCTCACCCGCAGTCTGTCGCCATCATCCCTCCTGACACCGACACACTCACACAAGCACCAACACTGCCTTAGAAACGCACTGAAATGTTCACAAAATAGCAACAAAGAGTCTATTTCAACATTAAAATGTCATGGAAGAAAGTGACTTCCTTTATTCCAATAAACAATGTTGTGAATAATTTATTTAAACTATGTAAGAAAAGTGAAAATACAAAAAGTTGCAGGCAATATTTTCCCACTGAACACTGAACTTTACTCTGGAGTTGTGTGTGTTTGTCCACTGGAAAATCTTTGTTTGTAGTTAAGTGAATCAGACGTGAGAGAACACAACGTATAAAACACAGCCAGTGATCATTTAACAAAGCAAACTAATGAGCAATCAAGTGAGCTTGTCTGTGTTTACTTTGAACGTCTGACCAGAGCCGTGCATATCAAACAAAGCCATTTTTATTTTTGTGTCGAGGAAGTTAATTTATGTCTCCAGCAAAATATGAAATTGCTTCAATCAAAACACGACGCAACGTGGCACAGAGACTGAAGGCTGCTCTGCAATCAAAATGATTAAAAGACAAAGAAATAAACAGCAAAAGAGTGGCAGCACAGCAGAGATCATGCAGGACTGATTCAAAAAAGAGGATGAAGTTACCTGGGAGATCAGAGAGCGCTCCTCTTTCTATAATGTGCTTTCTGTACAGTGTCTTCAATACTTTGGCGCTGCCGAACCTCTTGAAGCGACTCTTCACATTGTTATAATACCATTCAAGCGACTGCGTCCTCAAAATCCTGCAGATAAGGAAGAGAGATGAAGGGGGGAACGAGAGAAAACATGAAATTAAGTCAAAAAGAACAGATGGCAAAGAAACTGGCAGGAATCACATTTTTTATAATTACACCAGAATAATAATGATGAGTTTAATCCAAGACTTTTATGAAAATCTCATTAAATTGAGTCTTTTAATTAATAAAGATTATTATTTTTTTAAAAGATTTTTCAAGGATTAATAAAAGCTTCTTTAGTGATAAAATCCAATACAAATTTGAGTCAGACAGGACTGTAATTTGCATTATCATGTATCTTTAATACTAAATGGCTTTTAAAGGTGATTCAGTGGTGCCTCTTTTTCTCTGCAGAGGTGTCATTAAAGATATGTGAAGTATTAATTCACAGTAATATTATGGATCCAAGCTGGGTCTCTTTTTTTTGTGTATCACGGCAGTGAATGCCCAGCTTTTCAGCTGTGACGTCATATCATTTTCTAGGCTTCTCCTCAATTCGTGGTGCTTGAATGCCAACCAATTACATAAGCAGTAATTCATAGCCGAGAGGGTTATGAAAAGCCCTCAGAAAAACTGCTCCTTTGTGCCAGCGTTGCATCGGATTGAATGAAACTCTGCCAACTTGTGTTTAATCTTGCAGTCCCTCCTGCTCTTCTGTCACTTTTCTGTACGACTGTCACACACATTGGTGTGGACAAACACAAAACACAAAGACAGATTTACTGTTCTAGGATGGAAAAGCATGCAAACAAACATTATTTATTGCTATTTACCATGAATTATGTACATATTTTTGCTTTTTCGTTGTTTTTAAAAGATGCTACAAATGAACTTGTTCGTATATGTATACATGCTGTATGCTCAGTTGTAGATGATTATACTGAAGTGTAACCTATGTGTATTTCCTTTGTCTATATATGAATGTTTGGTTTTTTTGCATTAAATAAAAGCATCCTCATACTTAAAGCTGAGGTAGGCAAAGTCTGGAAATCAAGCTAGCTGTAGCATGAGACCCCAAAGGAAGCAAATCCACTGCACATCCCCTCCCTATATTTGCATCAGCTCGGGTTTTATTTCATTTGCTGTCGCTCTCTCTTTTAAAGGCCAGTTTACACCAAAGATTGGCAACAAGACTAAACATTTGCAGGGAAAGTTGCATTGGTGTAAAATGATCCATCTCAGCTAAACTCAAACTGGCCTGCAGACATTTTTGTCACCAGATGCTCGTTTAAGAATGCGAGTCGTGTCAATTGTTTCAACGACCAATCAGAAGTGCAGTGTAGAGTAGCCAACAGGAGAAATAACTCTCTTGAACGACCCTTGATAGGCTGAAAAGTGTCCATCAAGGTTTTCCTTTCACAAAGCCTGAATGCAGCCAAGGAGAGGTGTAGAAGTCTAGAGTTCATTCAGACCACCTGAAGTACAATTTGCTGAAAGGTTATTGTGGAACTTTTGTGTGATGACATCAAAAATAAACTGCCTACCTCAGCTTTAAAGTCAACCACAGTACAATAATACTACTTCAGTAGTGTATGTACTAACAGAATGAATTAACTTGGACACTTTCGGTGACATTTTTGACTTTCTACACAATTTTATTCTCATTTTTATGTATTTAAAGGTGCTATAAGTGTTTTTTTTTTTTTCCCCACAATTTTTTAAAATAAGTGTTGAATAGCTGTTAAATATAGAACTTCTTGGTATCCTCTTCCCACACCTCTAAAGTTTTTGTGGAGTCCACACGACTATCTTACATTTTATGCACATCCAGCAAAGGTCAAAAAAGTGTTCTGTGGTTTTTAATATGCACACACTGCAGATGGTTCTGCCTCTATCTCCCTCATTACGAAAGAGCAAGAGGAAAGTGCGAGGGAACACACCGTTCATGACAGAGTGTTTTATTGTGTGTGATGCTTTTGCTCAAAGAGGAGACAGGCCGTTGAAGGCGAGGGTGAAAATAGCCATGCTAATAAAGGAATCCTGAGAGCCCCCGAGGCTGCATCGGCTGCTACATCCATCCCTCCCCTCTCCTTCTCAACCTCCCTCCACTCGTTCCTCCCTTCATCTTTCACTGGATTTATTATCCTCTGCCTCTATCAGCTGGGCTGCTCAATGGGCCTCAGCTCCTTAATTTCATGCCACAGGTCAACCTAGTCCCTCTAATGGTGGCTGCTGAGCTCCAGTAAAGAAGCCTGGCTCTTTTTATCTCCCTCTAGGCCCGAGGACGGAGGCAGAGAAATGAATCTGGAATAGCAAACTAGCATCGAGGTGCCATCACAAGACTCAGAAATACAAATAGGTTGCACCTGTACTCTGAAATGAGCTGCTGCTGAACTGAAAAGTTATACTGAAGAACAGGAGAGGACTTCAAGGTTATTGTGCAGATGCTGTTGCGTGAGTGGAATGTTAATGCACTTTCAATGGCGACACACTCAACATGAAGATTAAAAAGTAACTGGTTTTGAAATCACACCGACCTTCACAGCTGCTAACCTCTTCATTCAAGGATAGTTTGTATGCTGTTTTAAATAACAGTGGGAGATTTACCGTAAGAAATCTTGCACATTTTTGAAGCATTGAGGCCAGATTTCACACGGAGGTTGACAAAAGCAGGCTCCACATTTTTAGTCAGTCACTGCGGATTTGAAGGATTTTGAAGTAACAACAGATTGTCTTGGTTGTAGTAACAGCTAGGTATGCTACCATTAGCCGCATGTATTGCTCAAAAATGTGGTCGTTAACTGTGTTTTCAGCGTTTCCAAAAAGGGTCTTGCCCATGATAAGAGGTTCCATCAAAAACTTCTAAGACTGTTTCTGTTGTGCATGAATGAAGAGCTGCACAGCAATGTGCATGAAGCAGCTGCAAGCGGGGCCCACTCATTGTTCGGACAGCCTGTTGTTCCAACGGGGCCGGCGGCATAGTGACGCGGCACCAAGTGTAGAGGTAAGGTATGAATTGAGGTTCGGTTAAAGTTAGGATTAGGCATAAACTGGTTAAGGTTAGGGTTAGGGTAAGGGTTTGGGTTAGTCTGTGCAAAAAAATGGAAGTCCTGAAGCCATTCAAACAGCCTGAAAGAGCAGCCATCTCCCTCCGTTCATGTTCACCTTGAAAGGAATGGAGGAGGAGGCAGTGAGCAATTGGATGTCTAATTGGTGTAATTGGTGCATCTCACAATATGTGGGCGGAACAAAGGGCTGTCGGAACAATGGTGCGGCACCTGCAATTAATAACTTTAGTGGGGAAATATTCCTATTTAAATCACTTGATCATTATTAACACCTGAGAGTAAAGGAAATATGTGAAATCTTATTTCAAAGTTAATTCTTTTTTAAATTCAGCATAGTATACAGTATAGTATACAGAATATTTTGATGACTTGCAAAGGATGCAGTGAACCATAGTGTCGTCTTGGTCTAGGTAACGGGCAT
>JAPZDX010000013.1:12703699-12719467 GCA_029783625.1 Naso annulatus | reverse complement strand
AAAAACAGCCCGCAGGGCTCACTTCTAAATGCGTGTACCTCATTATGTGAAGCTTTGGCATCACTGATCATGAGTATCTGACGTTGTAACAGCATTTATAGGTCAGAAAAGACAGAAAAGCACAATAGCTCTCCTTTCAGAGAAAATAAGTGCAGGAAGGCTTTTCTGTAACTGAGCAGTTTATGCACATTTGAACTGCTTTTAAAAATTTTTTACTACACAATGTTCTGCTATCATGATTGCTCTCCCACTCTTGGGTGCGAGTTGATTTGTTGCTGATTAACAAGGGCCGCAAGATTTACAGGTTTTCAATATGCGGACAAACTAGCAGGCAAAATGACAAAAGCCCTCACATCAACACAAAGACTTTCTGATATGTAATAGAAGTCAAAAAGCCACACAATCGGTTTTGAAAAGGAGAAAGGCCTCTTAGTGGTTTGTGTGGGCACATTATATAATTTCTGATTTAACTCATTCCACATGTTCATTGAGAATTTCATTTCCTGTCTGTCTCTGAACATTACATAGATACAGAGACGTCTTTATGGATTCATATTCTCCCAATGAAAATAGAGAAGATGTTAGTTGTACTCGGGTTAAAATATTAATAATGTATCTGGCTGCAGCTGGAAACAGCAGTACAGCAGCGTACAAGCCTGTCCACACCTTGTCTCACCCAGAAACAGATATGGTTGGCTCTCTCATCTTGTCAAAGGCTTCAACCCTCACTGGCATTGTTTGAATCAGACTACTTGCTTCCATGGTAACCAAAGCAGAGAGAGGATGGGTTATAAATGAGAGACAGTGAGAGGGCACGACCCGTACTACGTGTGACACTCTCATGATATCATGTTTAGTATTCTGGCTGGATGAACAATGGTCGTTGTGCTGTGATGATAACAGGACAAGTTGGGCTTAATTAGCAGTTTCCTGCTTTAAGCCTCCATAAGGGTAGAGTTCAGTATCACCTATAGGACCATGTATGGTGGTGTAGGTATCTCACATCTTTTTAATGACGCTGACTTAATAATAAATGTTTTTGGTTGTTCTGCAATGAATTTTTTGTGATTCATGTTTACCCATCCACTTCAACAGCCATTTCTATTCAAAAAAGGTTGATTTTCTTAAATTCCTGTATAAAAATAAACAGAAATTGGGCAAAAACACAGGCAATAAATAAGCAATTAACATCAAAATCACTATTAAAAAAAATCTTAGCTAAATATGCATTTATTTCTCAGATAAGATTGGTGACATGACACAGTTGTCTGTTGTAATGCTTTGGACTTTCTAGTGGTCAGAAAAATCTACTGTAGCAGAAACATTTGACATGGTTAGAGCTCTAACAAATGCTGATGTTTTTCAGCTCTGGGTGAAATGACCAAAACTGGTCTGACTAAAAATCAGGCTGCAGAGTGAAAGCTTGTTTGCTTATGGCTTTTATTGGAGAGCAGAAGCTAGACGTTCCGCACTGGGATGCCTCATCTGCAAGGAAAAGCCGTAAAAGCTGCAATGGTGCTGAGTCAAGTCAGCCAAAAACGGTTGTTCAAGTCAAATAACCTTTTATGAAGATCTGCATGCAGGCAGTGCCTGTTTAAACTCATTAGTATAGGCTGCTGAGTTACCCATGTGAAGTGTAACTTTTATTTTATTTTATTTTGTTTTATTTTAAATCAGTTGTCATGCTGATTCATGTTTCAACATGTAGCCAGCCTTTGCTATTATAGAGTCAGATAGGAGTTTCTAAGGTCCAGTTTTTGGGATGTAGGGGGAGATATTTGTGAAAAATTGACAGAAATGATATATAATAATATATGTCTGTTTTATTTAGTGTGTAAACAACTGGAAAAAGGGATTATTGTGTTTTTGTTTTTTTCAACCTTAGAATGAGCCTTTGTATCTACAGATGTAGCGGGTCCTCTTCCACAGATTCCCCCATATGGCAACACTATGTTTCTACAGTAGCCGGAAGGGACAAACCAAATGCTGGCTCTAGGGAGAGAGAGCCTTTCAAAATTTTCAGGAGTTTTGCAGCCCCTTTAGAGGGTGGTGGGACGAGTTGTAAACCGTTGATTTCCGTCTAAAGCCTCGTCCTAAGTCTTACACGCTAGACCTTTAAAAACACTTAATATATTTGAGTACATGTGTTGACTCATATGAGACGTCTCATATCCTCAGAGCCTACAGCCACAGAGGCGTATGGTTTAATTGATTATCCGCAGACTGAATGTTGTCTCTTCCTGAGAGCTTTGATGTCGAAATTGATAAGTTCTGGTTATTTGTGGAAGGATCTAAAGAGCTACATTTGGAATAAAGCAGTATTTCATCTTTCCCGTGCGGGAAAAATGAGACCTGTGATTGCTGAGGGTCTTTTCACTCGGTGATTTGGGCTAAGTATGCGGTTGGGGGTGTGAAGATACAAGTGTGAGATTAAAGACAAAAACTGTTGGTAACTGATGATATATTAATTACTTTGAGTCAAATGAAGGCTCCTCTGTGAGAGCATGCTGCTGCTCAAACAGCCAAGGACACATAATGGAAAGAGAAATTTAAGAGGCCAGACAATAATCCCTCTTTGTTCAATGACAAACACACAAATTGCAGCACAGCTGTACTGTTTTTCCTCAGCCTCGTCCTTGGCTTCCGCCACTCTTTCCACATGAGAGGATTGAAAGCCTCACTGCTTTTATCTCCCTCGCACCTTTCACAAAGCTGTTACCAAAGCAGCCGCATAGAAAGACAAAGAGGGCAATGTGCTGTAGAGGGGTATTGATTTGCAATCACACCAATGAGCCTATCCAGCTGTACAGTCAGGAGGGTGGAGACATGAATTTCAGTCTCTCAATTCTCAGCTAGATCTTATAACATGACTTTAATGAAGTACAGCCACTGTTCAGGCCTACATGTGAGAATTCATACACACACACACACACACACAGACAATATCCGCTTACAATAACAGATACACAATTAGAAAGTGCTATTTGGTGCATGACTGAGTTTGGTTTGCCAAATGACCAGAACACCTTGACGCACATGGAGGCTAATTGACTGGTGTGTCAGTGGTTCATTTCATCTGGAAGCATATAATTTGACACTCAAGGGTGAAGAAAATCCTCTCACATTGGCTATAATTTGTTTTTGTGTTCAGATGCACACACAAATGCAGCCTATGAAGAGCTATACAGGAGAGTTTTACAGAGCAAGATCTATATAAATCACAGGGTGGGGGGGGGGGACATATGGCTTTCTTTAAATTAAGGATGGATTTTTTTTCTTGTTTTTGAGAGCGAGATTTTTTGTTGTTGTTGTTCAGAAGAATGAACAGCAAATTGCTACAAATAGAATAACATGGGTGAATGTATCACTGGACTTTTGCCTCTTAATCGTGAAAAGTAAGTAAAAGGAAAGAGAATGGAGACAAATGGAGGCCTGAGTTCAGACAGAGGCCGAACCTTGTTAATTTTTCCTGCAATCATTTCAGCACTACAAACAAAATTCCATTCACTTCCATAGTATTGCGGTTGAGACGTAATTTTCGGAGACAGACATGTCAAGATCTGGGTTAGCTACACCAAAACTATGTGAACAGACACTATTAGCTTAGATTTACAGAAGGAAATGTTTTTCCATAATTTGGGTGAACCGACCCTTTAAGAAACGGGCCAGTTAGCAAGTTGACGTTTCATTACATAATCCAAAACATCCATTCCTTTATGAGTCATGTGTTCTAATCCAGATGTTGTTTTCTAATTAACATTTCCTGTTTTCTCTCATCTCTCTTCCTGCTGTCAAACAGCATCATTGCACGCTCCAACGCACAGACACAAACACATTTCTACAAGTATTAATGTGTCACAAAATATCTGTTTTCTCATCTCTCATCAGAGCACAGTGCGCAGGGGGGGGGATTTGTTTTTTAAAACTTTTTTGCAAGGTCAACAGCTGCTAGCCGTAGAGCGTCATCCTCAGACATGTTGGCAGCAGCTCAAAGCTGAGCCGCTGATGAATGACACTTTTCATAAAGGAGGGAGGGGAGGTGGACACTGAGAGTGGGTGGCTTTGCATAGCAATTTTTTACAAGTTACTCCTTAAAATGCTTAAAAAAGTAACTTTAAACTTGAGAATAGACTGAATAGCAGGAATTTGTAGTATAAAATACCGCCCTGGCTATGATTACTGTCTCCACACATGGCCACATTGTGGTTTGTGGTTGTTAATGTAAACTTTTAACCTTGGCAACATGGCTTCAACATGCCTGACAAGAAGTCATCCGATGTTTTGTAAACTAAAACACAGACTGGGACTCTCATTAAAGGGCCGACATGTTTGTCCACTCGTGGACTTCAATGCATTCTGGATGGGGTGCCAAGTAAAGCAATGGTTTGCTGTTTTAAAGGTCATTTGTTGCTCTTCCTGTCTTTTGTCTCATGACTGAACATCCCCTCCATCAATTCATATCATTACCCTCCAGTTGTCTATCCTGCGGTTGTGCTGAACCTCCACAGAGAAGTTTGCATCAACGGTTCCTGCATGTCAGAAGAAAAAGGAGAGGGAGAGATGGATTGGGAGCTGGTGAGGAGGATGAATAACCATCTATTCTCCCCACTCGAACTGTGACTCACTGGGAAATTGTCACGGACATTGCAAATGCTTTCACAATCTTTTTCGAGTTTGTTGAGTAAGACGCAACATCTTTCAGTGATATGCTGGAGGACAGGGAAGTGGTATATGGGCTCGTCTTGGGCCAGGAATTAAACTTTAATTTCCACTATTCTCACGGCAGTGTATGTTTAGAATCGTAGCGGGAGACGATTCCCCCGTGACTCGCAGCCTCAGGGTTGAAGACTCGATTCTCGTCTCTCTCACTCCCACTCACTCTTTCCATCCTGTAATACACCTTGAGACAGGGTGCCTATTCATCTGCAACATGCCCCTTCAGGAGATGCATTCTTTATGGCGCGCTATGTTTTAAAGGCCATATAAACTCCCACAGAGGTATTTTAACCTTGCTAAACATGCACTCCAGATAATATAAAGCATACTGCACAACTTACACGGAAAATTTATTCAAAACACAACATTCTTTTTGTTTTTCAGCTTTTCCTTTGCCAGCCGATCATGAGTAGTTTCCCTAAACCATTAAAAGCTTAGCATAATTCTTCTCAACATCTGACAGTTGAGCTTTCATCTCTTTGCCAGAGTTCAGTCAACAGTAGTCTGCAAGCTGAAAGATGGATTGACAATGTTGACAGCTGCTGTATATTCCACTGAGGAGTCTGCTGAAGAGTAATTACTGTAATTCTAAAAAAGCTTACTGAAGTGTTTGGATCAGTGCAGACCTGTATAAACAGCACGAGGAAAGCAGTTCATCTACACTCAGCCGGCAGACAAGTTCACCGCATAATGCAGCATTTCTTCAAGACATTACAAGAACCAAACCACCAATTTTTCATATGTTATGTACAGACGTTTAACAAGGCAGGTTTCCTCCCTCCCTCTCTCTCTCTCTCTCCTCTCTGTGCTCTCTCTTTTTTTACGCACACACACACACTTTGGCAGGAGCTACCATGCAGACATAAGTGGAAAATGTCCTTCATACTTAGGGTAGGGTTAGTGGAGTAGGGGGAGATTTTTAAAAGGGGAGGCCTCTCAAGATGTCTGACATGTTTCTGCAGGACCGCAGGCCACTGGCTGGCCCATAGCACAGGCTTGTGGTGTGCTGTTTGTCTGCGTGAAACTGGCATGGCCTCCCGTTCCCCTGCATCTGTTCCCCATTAGCAGGGCCGAGAGTATAAAGCAGGGAGCTCACAGGGGCTGGGAACACTCGAGCTCCTGCCTGGATCATGGGGTTTACTATCTGGCTGTGCGTGCTCTGCCTGCAGGCGAGCTTGCTGTCACACGCCCTCGACTGCTCAGGAGCGACACAGGGAGAGCTGTGTGTCGACGGACAGACCGCAGACGGACAGGTAAGAGACGCACTTCCAATAAATGTGATAGTTAGGGAATGACAAAGGTGCCCAAGGTGTTCATTAGGCATCAGTCATCCACTGTTCTGCTGTGACTCTTCAGCGGTAAGTGCAGCCTGTTTGAGTCTGTTTAAATGTTGTTTGCGCACTAAACTACATAATAACTATACTTCCTCTCATATTAAAGGCAAAATAATCTGAATTCTAAACATTTTCTTCATAAAGGATGCTACAGAATACTTAACGTCATACAAACTGGCAGTGGAAAGTCAGTTTAATTTGAATTTTTAAAGAATAGCATGTTTGAAATTTAGAAGGTTTGTGATTTTACAGACTAGTTTGGATTTTTCTGTCAGTCTATTTTGTAAAAGTCCTTCACAGTCGACTCAAAACTTGAAAATCAGTCTCTAACTTTTCTCTCTTTTTTTTTGCAAACTTTTCTTAATGTGACTGGCATAAAAGGAAATAATGGGAATTATTTAGGATTCATATATCATGTCAGTGTAATTCATAAGAAAGAAAAAGAATATTTAACAGTTTATATTTTCAGCTTAGTCTGAATGACTGGCAGCATACTGAGTTAGTTTTTGTGTAGACACATTGTGGTCAGTGTTTATACAGTAGCGCAGGTCAGAGGAAGCCAGTAACTCTGCTGGAATGCAACTTCACTCTGACTCTTTCCAGAGAAGCTGTTGTGACGATAATAGTAGCAAAACGTATTTCAGCATGGAGACGTGTACAGACTAATTCTGACCTACGGAGACTTATAATTTCTTTTTTTTTTTTTCCAAACAGAAACAAAGTTCCATTGTAATGGTTTTTACAGCCATAATGCCACCACACCAAAAATACACCACTCTCTGGAACAAAATCTTTCAGCTCCTTTCTTGGCGTTTCATGTGGATAGCAGCTGTTATACTTTAAACTTGTGGTTGGCATTTTTCTGTAGACGATCCTCATGTTCTGTCCAAAGTAATCACCCTCATCTGGACAACGGATTCAACAGCTGCAGGAGGAGAGAGGAGAGTTTTCACCCACACATGAGAATTTTCTTTGGGAATTCTGTTCCAACTGAGGGAATTTGTGCCTCATATGTGTTTTTTTCTGCAGCAGTAACTCGTATTGTAATTACAGCATGTAAAATTTTAAGCTTCAAATGTGGTGGGAACTAACTAATGCATGATGTGGCATCTTTTCAGAGGCTGCATTTGGTTTCATTTACTGTTTTTGCCTTTTTTCCCACCAAGGTCATTTGTGTTTACAATAGAGCAGAGTACATTGAATGGGTAATTTATGGGACTCTGCGACACACAACAGCAGAAAGCCAGATGGGCTGTGCCAGGTTTTGATGGAGGCTGAGTTTTGCTAAATATCTTAAACACACACTTGCATACACACAGATACAAAACAGCCACAGGCTTCACGAGATTAAAGCAATGGCACCCACCCAAAATAACTGCCATGTTTCGTGACTTGGGTACTGGCTTATTATTTGTTTTGTCATCTTCTGACATCAGTTGAGACATTTTGTTTGAGAGGACGTGATTTGTCTGGGCCACTGTTGCCTGTCTTTACCAGTGCAAGTGAACCTGTTAATGAACGGTCACATATTCATTAATATTTAACAATGTACAAGCAAATTTTAAGTGTTAAATTGTGGTACAGAGTTAAAAACAATCATTTGTTCTTACTAAGGTAATTCCATATTTGTAGCATATTGAAAAAGATGAGGAAACAGCATTGACTCTCTTGTCTCTTTCTCTTCTCAGTATGACGATCAGAAGCAGCAGAGGGCGCTACCCTTAACCGAGGGAATGGTACGTGCCACCTCTTACTCACTTAGTTTCCCACTCAAGGTTATCGTAAGTCTGAATCCTTCAGTTTCTGCAAGAGACAGCTTCATTACTTTATTTTCATTACTCTGAGGGACGGAAAGAGTCTTGTTGGTTGTCATAGGAACGCCACAGCAGGTGTAAGACAATGGGAAAGAAATCATAACCACAGAAAGGTGATGCAGAAACAAACAACAGGTGGAAATTCATAATAATATGATGTAATTGTAACAGAGCTGTCTGACTGTGAAACCATAACAGACACACAAAAGTTACTGAAGTTCCTCAGACACACACACACTAGCATCATGTGCATCCCAGAAATGACGTGTGCTTAATGTGATTATACTTTGACTGAAAATTGTGCAGCTGTTATGCCACAGCGAATTCTCAAATATTCCACAAAGCTCACTCCACATAAAAACTAAAAATCTAGCCAAAATGTAGGTCACCGCAATCACTGTGAGCACTTTAAACAGCACCATGAGGGGAATATTTTGCAGCTAATGAAATTATTTTGTTTATAACTGAATGGAAAAACAAAAAGTAGAAAGTTATTATGAAATGGAAACAATTTTATATCCACTCTTATATAACATGAGAAAAAATAAAAGCACAGATGCCGTGAGGCCATGTGGTAACGTTATAAATTTATCACAAAGTCCTAATTGGCAAACTGGAACCTGCTGTTTCTCAAAGTGACAGTCCATTTATTAGAGAAACGAGTGGATCAATACCAACGCTTCGTTTGGGCGCAGATCAATGGGAAATGCAGGAAATGGCAGGGCAAATAATTTTGCAGTTTCCTGTTGTTAATAGTGGAGTTTGACTGCCAATGAAAGTCAGCCTGAAAGTGAGGACAGGCTCAGTACAAAGCAGCACAGGACATAAGACTTGATGCCCTTTCCCACACAGGAGTTGTTGTTTCTCTCTGTGGTTGCGGATGTGGTTGTGATCATCTCACCCTTGTTTGTTAGATTTTGTTCAGACGTAAGAGACAGTTGGAGAGGAGGGGTGCCGCCCACCTGAGCCAGTCCAGTCTGCCTGGGGCCGTCACTGTCAAAGGCTTCCCTAATACTCTCATCCAGGTAAACCACACTTGTTAGTCACGCAGGAGTCAGAGTGAGCAAAAGCCGCGGGAGGTTGAGACTGGTTAACAGTGGTGGCTGTTGCCGCCAAAGCTCTTGTGAAGTTTGAGTCACGCTGTGTCATCTGTATGTGTTCAAACACAAAAATGATTCACAGAAACTACATTATTTGTTCCCTTATTTGCTAAAATACGGTATAAGAGCATAAATGTTACAACAGCACTGCACTGAGAGGGAGATAAACATTTAATAATGTTCAAATACACACGTGTGTACAGTATGTATCATACTAATCCCTGTATCTCTGGTTTCACAGGCTGACAGGTCCAGGCGACACTTGATTCAAGCTGCGAATAAGAAAAAGAGCAAGCGTAAATCCCGCGTTGGCTCCTTCTCGCTCCTTAGCAACGACAAGACAGCCAACCCCCTACAGGTGAGTCTCCATGGCAACCCCCCGAGCAGAGGAAACAGCTGGGGCAAAGAGGCCAGATGTGCAGCCACCTTACTTTATTTACTTTATTGGATCCGTTAGGTGTGCTCACTGGTCTAATCTGTTTGTTGAAATGGCCTTTTGATATCAGGCAAACATCCAGACAATGTCCTTTCAGTTTTGCACATAATCTGGATGCAGAAAAAAGTTGATGTCCTCAAGGAAAATGTCAGTTAAAGTAAACACTCCTCCTGTATGGCATTTCATTTCCAGGTGATTCGAGCAAGGCGACAGGTGAAGGTCGACCCACCAAATAAAGGGAGCAACTCGCGTCGTTCTGGCGCTCTCTCTGTGCTGGTGAGTCATCATGTGGTGTTTGTTCTCTTCAACCCAAATTTAACACTTCTGATGAATATTTACATGATGTGTTCTGTGCTCTCCAGGGAGACCCGCAGAACGAAGGACAGAGCGACAGACCCAAAAGAAGCACACAGAAGATGAGTGCTACAAAATAAAACGCTCTCTCATTCTGGCAACGCCAAAAAAGAGTGTGAACAGAACAAACATGTCCACATTTTACCTAAAAACATGTAAACAAATTGAAGATTGATGTGAAAATCTGACATTTGGACTAAGTACTTCTGTGTTTATTTGGTTAAAGTTTAATTTTGTGTCCTCATTGCTGTTTCAACTGTAAGCTAGCTTACTTTTATCAGCCAGTCTGCACTTATGGATACTTTTTATTCACTATTTTAAGTACCTAATATATTCCTGCATGTTATATTATTATTACATAACAAAAGATCCCATATTAATATTCTAGATTGCCATTTTGTAACCTATTTAATCACAGATTCCTTATGAAGATTGGGGTATATTTTTGCAGAAATATTTCTTGTGTTGTATCAGATTTCAATAAACGTTTAGTGGAGACATATGTTGTGAAAGTCTTTAAACATTAAGCACTTTACGCTCCACTGGAGCCTCCTCTATAAAACTTGATAGCAGTTTTTACATTCTGAGCAGCAATAGGAAATTGCAACAATGTTTGTCGCCACTCAGTCTTTCCCTCTCCTTCCCTTTCCCGGAATAACACAGTTTACCACAAAAGGTTCTGTGAAACTGGGTTGAAACACCTCTAAGTCCCCAATTACTGATGGCAAATGGTATAGGTAATGTGCATGGCTGGCAAAGGCGGCAGCAGGATAAACCAGCAGGTAACTCTCTGAAAGACTTAATTCATTTACATTACAGCAGCCAAGGGCAAATAGCCCGCATGTGTGAGAGAGAAAAAAATCTAAATGTAGTCCAGGCCATCTGTTTCAGGAGTCAAACTTTTCTATTTAAATATCTTGTGTCATTTTTAATTCATCTGGCCAGGAATGGAAATACAGTGTGGCCTGGAGCAGCATATTTGTTTGAGTGTTTCTGCAGGACGCTGACGTAAATGTGTGCACAAAATCTGATCTTTGTGGGCTGCTCTGCATCTGGGTCTCTACCTATTTACAGCATATCAGATTAAACAAACCACCTGTGACACAACTCTGGGAAAAAAAAAAAAAAAACAGTAGCGCACTGTGGCGAGTGCATGCCGGCTTAAAAATAAAAGCAGCAGAAATTATGTCTAAAATTGTGCTCGGGCCCACCCAAAGTGATGCCACCAGGAAATGTAGTATGAGGCAGTCTGCTGAGGAAAATGAGCCTGTGTAAAAGTGTAAGGCACTCTAAGTGAATAGGATGACTCATCCTCCGCTCATTTACTGATCAAAGCCCTCAGCTCATGATGTAGGTGTGTGGTTCGCACAATCTTATTTTTATGGTTTTGCAGGCACAAACAGAGAAAAGTGGGAAAATAACACAACAAAATGTTATTTATAAACTTGAAATTGTGCCTGAAGCCCATAATTGATGCTGAAATGCTTCTGCAGCTCACTCAGGGAGAATATATAGAGTAGCGTAAGGTCCCGAGCTGCTGATAGATCGCATCATCAGATAACCTGGATGAGCTGGTTGTGAACTATCTTGGTGTTGTCTTGGTGACAAAGCACCAGAGGATGCCAGTGTGATTTCTCAGAAACAGCAGCGCTCGGATAAATACCAAGATCTTATTATTCCCTTACATTCACACAAACACACACACACACATACACATACACTCTAGTGTGACAGCTGCCAGCAGGGTATCACTGATTTACTGCACTAGTGGATTAATGCAACCTGGAAAACTCTTGGAAAATGACCTACATGAGGCAGAAATGGGCGTTTATTAGGTGCGCACACAAACAGATTCATCCTAAAATGCCCTAATTCTGTCCAAAGACTTGTAAATAGAAATCAGCCATACAAACTAATTTCCTCCAGTGACGTAAACGTTAAATTAAAGTTAAGACTCCAATCTGAGCATGTGTCACCGTGTGTGGTCAACACGAAGGGAATTCTCCTTGCTTTTTCCTCAGTCATTGCGGTGGCGTAATGGTGTGTGGCATTGTTTCCGCTTTGGTTTGGGCTCAGTCATCTTCTCAAGAACAAAGTTGATGATAGTCACTACGAAACGAAATTATTTGGAAGCCTTCAATCTATAGGATTGTGGTCGGAAATGATGCAAGCAAAGTGATATGTCAGAATTTCCCATAAAAGCTCATTCAGCTTCATATGTAGTTAGTTGCTTACGGTCAAGGTCCTTTTAAGGCAGTGGAAACCACGACGTAAGTATTAGTTGCTGTTGACAGGAGCATCTCCCAAACAACATGCAACGTGGGAAACGACAAGTCACAAACAAGTCGGACATTAGCAGCGGGTAGCCAGTTTGTTTTTGAGGGAAAAAGGATCGACTCTGCATCAGAAAATATACTTGTGCTATTTACAGGTCCTTAATGTCTGTTTGTTTCACACTGGGCTTTTGGACTTTACCCTAATTGCTGAAATCAGCAAAAATGATGACACAACCTTAAAAAGGTCAAAAGCATAAGCAGTCAGAAGGTCTTACGGGTTTTGATCAAACCTTTTGACAAACTTTTTAAATCAGCCACATTTTCACAAGTCATTGTGCCCATCAAAAAAACAACTAATCAATCAATGCTAAGCAGAGGGTAATAGGACATCAGCCTCCTTCATAGTTAGCTAGCTACCTAGCTACATTTATTGAAAATAGTGACAGAAAAAGGGCAACGAGTGTGAGTGTGGAATTAATTAAGTTGCTTATTTGGTTCACTTAGCTGATCAAAAGACAGACAACAAAGATAAAAACAAAAAAGCCAGTCCACGCTTTTAAAACTTTATTATTAACATGCTGCGTTGTGTTATTCATTATTGATCTGTACAATAAACAAAGTTTAAATAATCACTATTTTAAGTGGAGTTAAGTGGCAGACTGTGATGTCTTTGTGACTGACAGTCAAGACGAGGTAAGCTATTTCCCTCTCAGTATTCCTGGAGTGCTTCTCCTTGTCTATTCTCTGTTTCAGCTGACCTCAGACTGTGACCACACTTTCAGACTGAATTTGGCTCCTTCCCTTCATCTGCTGCCACTTCCCATCAGATCAGATACAGGGCGTTGGCTGCGTTCCCTCACCTCGTGTCACTCCCGTCTGCCCTGACATCATCCCCCTCAAACAGCTTCCCTAAATCTGCTTGTCAAAACTCCCTCTGACTGCTGTCAAAGCGTCGCAGCCCTGTCACATCACTGTGGTCCTAATGAAGAAAAGGCAAAGAGAGAAACAAACAGAGATGTATGTGCGCTTTGTGTTCTCACTGAGGCTCAGTAACATTGTTGTGATGTCAGCTCAATATATCAGCCTGCTGACCTTTCAGCGTGTATGGCAGCAGGAGGGTTATTTATGGTCCAATGCAGAATTCATTGACTTTTCCAGGTTCTGTTAGCTTCTTATTACAAACAAAGCTTTTGTCTGTACATCAGAGGCAGTCTGCCATCTAGAATCCCTTCAGTTTGTCACTGAAAACAAACATAGAAAATCAGACACAAAAGAAGTCACCATTTAGAAAAATCTTTGTAGTCACCGTCTCAAATAACATCCATAACCTGCAGTTAATGCAAATGTTGCTGCAGTCATACAGTGTCACTCCGGCTAGTAGGTTAATCAGTACGCGTAGTTCAGCGTGATGTTTGTAATGCTTTCCACTGTATACATGCTGTTCATCATCATCATCATCATCAGGGTTGGTTTAAAGGAACAGTTTAACATTCTGGGAAAAACACCTTGTTTGCATTAGATGAGGAAAAATGAAACCATGTCTGTTACTAAATATGAAGGCACAACAAGGAGACGATTAGCTTAGCTTTCATCAGCATTAAGACCGCTAGCAGGTGGAGACTGCTGGTTGCTGGCCAAAGTCATGACTGCAAGGGTTTGGAGGTGACTTGTCCTAGGTGCGAAACATTCAGATAGACAACCGTCCATTAAATGTATCCTTAAATGTGTGTGGGGGGGTGTTTGTTTGTTTGTTTTCTGTTTGTTAAAGATTAAGCAAATTAGCCATAATATGTTAATTTTTTTAAAACTAAAGGTGCCAGGAGCTGAATTTTGTTGGATAGTTGCTTGCTTTTCCCCGATTTCTAGTCTTAACGCTAAGCTAAGCTAACTGTCTCATGACTTAAGCTTCATATTTACCTTAAAGACAAGACAGTAGTATCAGTCTTTTCAGGTAACTCAGTATATCTACCAAATTAAGATTTTTTTCTTTGATTAAATTATGTAGAATCATCTGATACTGAATAATTTGAGCTTCAGGGTCAACAAGGCTGTTGCCAACTTAAACCAAATGATTAATCATTTAAGGGAGGAAGAGAGAAAAAACAGTGTTGTTTTAAGCTTGACCAACGTGCATTTTTTTTTAATCCAATAAAAACAAAGAAATCACAGTCTTTGCCAAGACTGGTTTTACAATATGCTTGTATGCTAACCGCAGCAGACTGGATGCTGATTTTCACACGCATCAAGAGTGCCTACATTTTTCACTGTTAGTGACTCATAAATTTCTTTCGGTTTTGAGGAGAACATTGCCACAGAAATGTGAAAATGGACGTTGAAACAGAGCGCTGAGATGAGCAAAGCTTAAAGAAAAATGCAGGATTATGACAATTCTGTCTCTGGGCAATTCATCTTTGGAGCTCTTCTTGAAGATGATGGATGCCTGCTGTGTCACTGCCATGAGCCAATCTCTGCAATGCTCAGTACATTAAAGCAGGAAATACTGCTGAGTTTGACCAGTTGCCCACTATACAGGTTCACAGAAAGCTGATTTATTAAGAAGGGAATCCTCCCAGACAGGGTGAATCAATTTCAGATATGGATTAGAATAGGAAGGCAGGGAGAACTGATGATAAATTTAAAAAGCACAATTTCTTAAAAATATATCGCTAGGAATATAAAGAGTCAACACATCATATAGATGGCTGCTAACCAGACAAAAGAAATCTCTGAATTTATCACAATTGGTGGTGTAATTCAGTTGCTTAAAAGGAACAAAGTGAGAAATAGGCACAGAGACAAAGAGAGAAAAAGGATGAAAGGAGGGTTTGGTTCAAGGGGGCTGAAACGTGACTTCTCTCCCTCTCATTCTCTTTTCTCTTTGGTATGACACAAAGGTCGTCGTGCGGGATGTGAAGTGGACAGGGCTGTCAGCAGTGAGAGGAGAGAAGGGCCGCACAGGGAGTCAGACAGGCAGGGGAGGAATTCAGATCAGCCTGATGGAGCCAGAAGGTTGAAAACTTTTTTAAAGACTGTAAAAGACAACTTTGTCCCCTCGGACCTGAGAAATCATTAAGGAGGGAGGAAAGGGCAGGTTGGGAAAGGTAATATGTGCTTGGGAGGTACAAAATGTTGGCCGGAAATAGCCTGTAGCCACCACCTCATTGACTTTGTAACCATTTATGAAAATGACAAAGGCTCTACACTGGCACAATTATGTACTGTAGATGAAAACAAGGGTGGAAAGGAACATTAAATTCCTCAGTAACATTCCACAAGGACAGCAGAGTAATGGAACCTCAGGGCCAGGAAATATTATGAATAAGTACCAAAGAAGACCATAACACATTAGGTCACTGTCTCTAAGTCTACTCAAACCACTTCAGGGACCTTTGGTGGAGCATAAGGAGAAAAGTACTTTTAGTTTGTGGTCGGAAGAGAAACCTACTTCCACTCACCAAGCCAGACTCACATGTAGAAGTCATTTTAAAGACCAAAACATCACAAAATGACTTCCGATTACTGGGAGTGATTAAGTTTTTCAAGCCAGCACAGACTGCCGATAGAAATCACCAATGCCTTTTCATCCCTTATCTCGGCTTCTCAGTCTGTCTCCATCTCTATTCCACATCCTTATCTCTTTACTGTCATGTCAAAAGCTTTGCACAGCGAGTGCATCAAAATAAACGTCAGTCAGCATCGCTGATGGTCGATAAAAAACAAAATGCCAGCTGCTCTGTG
>JAPZDX010000013.1:12671117-12682751 GCA_029783625.1 Naso annulatus | reverse complement strand
GTTGTAATCTGGGTTTTAAGGGGCCACAAGTGGCCATATTTTGAGAGGGGGCGGAACTGAGGAGGATACATGTCGCTACCAATGACCGTGTGACGCTCTGCACACAGCTGGCTGCTGTCACGCCCTTACCCATGCATTACTTTAAGCCCTAATATAATGTAAACAAGTGAGGTTTATTTGTACCTGGCTGTCAACATATTGTGAAGTTGGTTCATTTTAATAAGGGGCTCTATGAGACTTGACTTGGTTTTAGAGCAAACCTCAACTGCCTTAACTCTAAACCTAAGAGCAGTTTTACTATCGGACACAAACACAGGTCTGTTACACCGGACGTGAGGGTGACCCAAAGTAAGATTTGGTAACACTTGACTTAAAGCATCCATCTATAATGCATTATGTACACACTTATAATGCTTTATAATGCGCGTATAGTGCTGTATAATTGTAGTTCTAAGCAAGGTTAGCCCTAATCATAACCATAACCACATATAATGCATTATGAGTGTGCTCATAATGCGTTATATGTTCAGAATGTGTTATAATGCATCATAGTGACAGACTTCATAGAAAGTGTTACCTAAGACTTCTGTCTCTATGTATAGAACTAATTCCATTAGAATCTTTTGCACACTAATAAGGTTGAGTTAATGTGTTGTGGAGCTGGAACACAGCCACAACCAAAGCTCATGGGACAAAATGCTTCAGCAGTACGAATCAAAGAAAAACATGCACTCTCCAACAAAGGCCAAGGGAAGAACTGAAGAGGTGCACGGCCTTCTTTTTGTACAAAATGCTTCAGCACCACAGACAGCACCATGGATTTATCAATAAACACCAAAGTTACGCTACACATATTTCAGAGCCATGGTTTAAGAGGTAGATTTTAACTTGCACAAACCTCAATGAGTCAGGCAGACGAGGCTGACGTGTTAATCTTAGCAACTCTTCTGCTCCAGCACTTGTATTAATTTTAGGTATTTATAAGGTTTAAGGCACTGATTTTGGAGGTGAAATGATCAGTTTAAAAGGCATAAAACCAAAACATAGTATCACAGTGGTCCATGAAATGGCCATGCAATTAAAATTTTAGTATTTAAGGGCAAAAATTTTCAGGTTTTTTTGCTGACACTGGATGACTCATGACTGCAGTATGATTCTTAGACTGATTGTAAGACTATGTTTATGAGTCAGAGGGAAGTGGCAGGGATAGATGGTGTGCATACAAACTCCATGGTCGAATCCAATCTGTTGTGGGATTTAGGCAACTAAAGCACTTTGGTTAGGACTTAGGAAACATTTTTTAGTTTGTGTATTATTACAACATTTAATGTGTAGGATTCACTTTGGCTAAAGTTTGGGAGAGATTGTGATTTCAGTTAATTGTTAATGAAAGTGTCATGAAAAATAGTTGACAATTTGTGCCCATGTATATGAATCCTGCTGTGATACAGGTTTGAAAATTAAGATACTACAAGCTACTGTATGTATATGTTGGCCTTGCAGACGACTTAAACTGTTTTTCTCATTTTTTCTGCTGTCAGCCTCAGTTGGACAGTGTAGTTTGCTCATCTCCCTTGCTAAGTGCTAACACGACATTATCTATTTTAAAAGATGAAGCTTTCTTAATAATTACACTGTACTTATTGTATATTAATGGAAGGATGAGTAGTATTAGTTGGAAATGGAGATGCTTTGGTCACTGTAATAATCTGGTATTCACACACACACACACACGAAAGCATTCCAACACTGGTTCAAAAAGAGGAGAGTTGTTAATACGTAAGCATGGTTCTACCTTTGTTTTCACCTCTGCAATCTGTTACCCTCTACAGACGAGTTGGCAGCACGCTGTAGTTAACATAAAATGCTCTGTGAGCAGTTAATGAGACATACTGAGCCACAAATGTCCAGCTACAGGATATTCTGTCACACTGTCTCTGGACCCGACCCAGCAACACACCAGACTCCTCATCACAAATAGTATTAGCTCCCCGGACAGAAGCAAAATGACAGTGGCTGGGTGTTTGAGCGTAATGGCATTGGGGTGCTAGTGGTGTTTTCCTTGTAGGGGAACCAAAGGGCAGGAGTGTGTATCAGTCCAAACACTTAGTGTGGTGCCAGTTATACTATTCTCTCCTCCCTCTGGAGTGTGTGGACAGGTAGTGAGGATGCCTCCTCTAAATCTGTAGTTTAGCTAGGGTAGTTTTGAGGGGTGGTCTGAGATGTGAAGAGGAAAACTTGAGGTGAATGGTCTTTGGACAAGGAATGAGTGTGTTCAACATCACAGAACGAGGAGGGTGTGTTTATATCTGTGTGGTTTTCTTGTCCAAGTGTGTGTGTTTGACTGCTGCAAGTGTGCGACTGATGCTATATCAATCGGGGGATGATTGCGTGTGAGTTTCGGTGTGTATGTGCACACGCGTGCATCTCTGTCTCTGTGTATGCATGTGTATATGTGTATCTGTCCCCAGCACCATCATTAGGTCGCAGGCAGTCCCAGTGTTGGGGGTGTAGCTCGGCTGCTCCTGCGGCCTCTCAGGCCAATTTAGGGGGAGAAAAGCACTTCGATCCTGGCCTGCAAGTCTGAGGGTCCCCAGCGGGAGGCAGCGCAGCCCTGCAATCTATATTGGATTTATTCCTTTCCCATCTACAGGCCCCACACACCCCACAGAGAGGAAGTCTCAACTGCACTCTCTCTGTCCCCTAAGACAATATGTTATGGTACACACATGAGTACACATAATCGTGTAAACACACACAGGCACACACATGCGGACACATACTCAGATGCACACACACCTAGTCTATCTTCAAGGCACACTCCCCCACAGCAAGGAAGTTATAGCGGCACACTTTCTGTCCCTGTGGGAGCTGCACCGGGGTCAAGATATACTGAGATTTGTGAGACAGACAGACAGAAGGGGGAGACAGACAGATACAGACAGACAAAATTATCCAAGCTATTGACACAGTGAGTTATTTGAGGTTGACCATTGTGTCTCTCATGGAAAATATTGTTCAGATGTACGAAGGCCAGGGTGTAAAATGCATTTTTATCACATTAAAGCAAGAATAAAAGAATTTACATAAAACTCAGACAAGGTCAGGGAGAAACGAGGTTCTTAATTTAGTCTAATCAACTGTCATTTGCATCGCGCCATTTGCGCAAGGTATTGCCACTAACTGAATAAATGGACTTCTTCAGACTCAAGGGGGGGCACTCCGGTTTTGATAAGCTGGCAACATAACTGATTTGCATATATTACTTTGATTATCTCATTACTAGGATGATTCTTGCGGAATTTTTGACACTCGCGCAATCGAATTAAAATTAAGGCACGCAATCAATAAAAGGGCAACGCGGCTGTGAAAACACAAGGCACCCCAGGTTTGTATGGTCAACTAGTGATGATGATGACGGTTATGATGATGATGATGATGATGATGATGATGATCTCTTCAGCTCACGAGCTCCTGGACTCCGTAGTAGGTTTACGAGAGTCTCGGGCTCTTGATTCCTGTGATCAAAGCAGTAATCAGTGGAGACAATGGGGGCCGTGAAATTGCCACTCTCGTGTGGGTGACCTATCCACCTGCCATGAATCCAAGAGTGGCCCGCAGGCGGCTCATGTCCCCGCAATCGATAATAGAGCTCACATCTTTCCTCCGACTCAACCCATCTGTGGAATGATGAAATCGTGCGTAAAGACGCGCACGCCTCGATAATTTTGCAATGCGGCAGCCACAATAACCTGGCGCATTGTCGGGAACAGGTACAGGCGCGAGGGCCATCAATGCAGCTGAGCTTCAAGGTGTGATCAGGTAGGCTATCATCTATCACCAAAACCTCCAAAACCCGGTCTGATGAGGGATCAAGTTTAGATTTTGAGACTGATTCTAGATTGGGCTTTAAAAACGCCACTTTTTTCTTTTCAAACTCTGCGTGATTTTCTTTTTGTTCTACTGACAAAATCTGCTTATACAGTAGCTACACTGTGACAAGTGGCTCATTTGTTGCCACACACAATTTTGTCTGAGAGTAGAAGATCTGGAGACTCCTTCTCTCCTCTCGCAACAGATCTGCACACCAACCAAAGCAAAAGCACACGTCCACGTTTTAAATTCATGATGTAAATAATTATAGGCCAGGAAATTGATTTCCTTACGACCTTCTCCAGCAAACGAGGCATCCGACTCCCCCCAACCCCCCCAAAAGAACGCTACTTCTGTTGAAGCATTAAGTCATTAATTATTTTCCTTACATAAGGACAAATTATCGAGTCAGTTGAACGAAATTAGAACCCTTTGTTTCTGATCAGACCGCATTACCGCTGGAAATTACGGATGATGGCTGCGTGCGCGCTCGCCTTTGTTGTTTCGATCATCGCCTGTCGCTCTGAACTCGCTCTAACAAAGTCATTAAATTGACTCCCTCTCGCTCTCATTATGCGGGCTGTTAATAACCGCTAATTAACTTTGCTTACGCGCGCCTTAAAAGCCTCCCACCCCAACCAACACACACTCTTTCCCTCTCCCTCCTTCTCCCCCCCCTTTTCCTTCTTTTCCTGCTCGACCTCTCAAGCAGAGCAAGTGTCCAATTATGTCAGATCGCGGGGATGGATGGAGGATGGAGGATGAGTCGTAAGGCCACGAGTCAGTTGGTGCCTGTGAGGGACCACCAATTTGCACAGGAACAAGCTTGTGGGATAACAGAGAGAAAAACAGGCCTATCCCGGCATGTTCACATCCTCTACAGGTGGACAGGGACGTGGGTGGGGTGGGATGGGGGATGATAATAATAATGAAGATGTGTCTGTGCTCAAATAGGTCAGACAGCAAATGACGCAGGAGGCAGAAAATAGCAGAGATGGAGAAGTGGACAAGAGAAAAGCTCAAATAGAGAGAATATGATACATCTGATAGTGCAAATGGACGCAGAGAAACATTGTTTCACACGATCTGTTTTTACATTAGGGCCTATGATATAGGCCTTTACCAGAGCACTTTGTTATTCCCGCCAGGAGATGGCGCCAGTTGAATGACCTGCGAGGCAAAGTCCAATCATCTGGTCCAATATGATGGACTTCATTAGTATCATTTCCATGGACTTCACTGGAGAGGGGAGACATAGGCTGAAGAGTAACCTGCAAGGGAAAGGGGAGAAAATATAGCCTAACGTCGAGCCTTCCCATAGCATGAGTTTAAAATACAAATTTGACTTGAATAAATTACAGCTTAATTAAATAAATTACCAAAGTGCATGACACCAGAAAACCAGAGAGGCCCGTGGACTTCAATGCAGTCTGTCACACAGACGCACAGCAGCAGTATCGGAGCTTTCAGCGAACAGAAAGCAAGCAACCTGGTGTTTCCCCGCGGATATCATCAAGTAGGATGTTATGCAAATACAGGGGAGGTGGTGGGGAGGTGGTGCTGAAACGGAAGGCGGCCTCTCTTCGCCATCTCTTCACCTGCACGTCAAATAGACGGAAAATTGAAAATGTGAAAATTGCGCTCTGACTATTCCGTCCCCCTCTAATGTATGCGCGTAATTAGTGCATTTAAACAAAGCGCGGATGTCCTGCTGGCTGAAATGGCGGCTGACATCTCTTTTTCCACAGGGTTAATAACAGTGTGCGGATAAATGAATCAAATTGTGGCCCCCAAATTACAGAGCGACTCTAAATACCCGTCTGTATTACGCGCGTCTGTTTGTGACCGCGCAGGAAAAGGCATTACATTTTATATTGTTATTACACTCATTACATTGATTTGCGTGCAAATAAACAAACTCGGAAGTTTGTGACACCACAAAAAGTTGCGGATGGATTGAATCTGACACCATCCGTGCGGTGACAGTGTGCATCTGCTTATAATACCATTAGTGTACAGCCTGAATGCAGAAGGAAACAAGTGAGACATTGACTTTCTGTGTCTGACAACGTGAAATTAATTTATCACAGAGGAAATGTGCAACACAAAAAGGTTATACGGGCAGAAAAGCATTTTTTCTGCAGGTACATTTCATAGCATCTATGTTGGTTAAATTTTCTCGAGGCTGTTAAATTAAAAAAAAAAAAAAAAAGGTTAAAAACTGAGATAGTTGAGTTTGCCGGCATTAAATCTACTAAGCGGCCTGCGCCTTAACTAAACAGATCAATGGCGCTCTTATTCCAGTTCCAATCACAAAAAGGTCATAAAGCTATAGCTTAAAAATAGAAAAGAAAAGAAAAAAAAAAGGAATAACTTGTGCAATTTTCTGGACATATATTTTATTGTTATTTTTTCGTTTACTGCGACGCTCCAGCCCGGGCAGATACATAAGGGAGGGGAGGAAGAAAGAGAAAGAGAGAGGGATAGAAAAAGGAGAGAGTAAATTGCAGCTTGCTGAAGTTTTTGGATTGAATTCTGAAAATGATCCTTTTAACAGTGATGGGCTCTGAGGCGAGGATAAGGGTCATGCCATTCACAGCGGGTTAAATAGACTTTCATTTAAAATTACATTCTCGATCCATCTCTCCATCTCTCCCCCTCTCCACAGCGGAGTCCCTGCGTGCTATCCCGGCTCCCCGTGCGGCGTCTCATCACCGTCGCGCCACCCTCACTTTTGAAGTCAATCCACAACTCCAGCAGAGAGCAAGCAATTGGAGGGAGAGGGAGAGGGAGAGAGAGAGAGCAGCAAAAAAGATAGATAGATAGATAGATAGATAGATAGATAGATAGATAGATAGATAGATAGATAGATCTTATTTATGCTTATTTGTCTCCTGTGGAGAAAAAACAAAGGTTTTAAACAAAAGCGTTTTAGGCAAAATTATTTGCCTAATGCTGATTTTTCTATGTGACTAAATCTCTCACAAGGCTGTCGCAGGTGCTGCCTGAGGCTGAACGCAAACTCCGCGCCAGATTTTCATTTTTCTTGGCACAAGGATTCAAGAAGCAGCCTAAAAAAAAAAGAAATTAATAATTTTTGCATATACATGTAGGGATGGGTGGTGATTTGGATTAACCCCAAAAAAATCTTCACAAAAAAACCACAATCCTACACCCTCTTTAATTCTACACTGCATTTAACATTCGCGTTTATTATAACTTTTTCGATAACAACAAATTTCTAATAGCCTAATTGGCAACATTACATAATATTTTGTCCACATTTTACACATTATATGAATAAAAACCGAAAAAATATTGTATGACCAAAAATGGAAAGCAACAATAACAGTTATAGGCTAACAGTTAAGAGCCTACTATATTGAATTACTGGCTAATAAAAATTAAAGCCCTGTAAAATAGTGTTCTGTGGACTTTGCCTACATTTGCAGGATAACATGGCCAGAGGAGAGCAGAAAAGGCCCTTTTCACATAAGACAAACTGACTCATTTGTCATAGCAGGAAAAGCACAGGTGTTACCAATAACATTAATGCTGTCTGGTTCTGGCTCTGCTGTTTAATTTGTGTCCCAGTAAGTCATGACAGTAGCCTGTAACAGTGAGCCAACATGTACAATAGGTTATTTGAAATAACAAACCGAAGCACACAAATGGGATTCAGCAATTATTAATTTTATTTGCTCTTCCCACTATGACATGTCAAATAATAAATTTAAAAAAAATGTTATTGTATTTTTTTCCCCCCGCTGGCTCCCTTGGCTAATTTAGGTCAGGCCTATAAAACACACCTGTCCTAAAAAAAACATTAATTGCATGAATTATTAATACTATCAGATGGGAGATGGCTTTAACAGCCTCTATTTAAACATTACACAGAGTGTAACACCTATAAAACGAAAATCAAACCGATAAGGAGAACAAAAAAATGATTTAAAATGGTTTGTATTTGCGACTCCATCTGCCGAGTTCGTTCCATGAAGGGAAACTACTCCATGTCAGATTTTGTTGCCTTTCCCTCAAATTAACTTTAATCGTAAAATATATAAAGCCGCTCCGCGCTGTCTCTCTCCCCACATACACACACGCGAGCCAATCAGGCGCGCAATAACAGCCTACACGTCTGCTGAGCGAGCGCGCGGAGCGGAGAAGCGCCTAGCAAGACCGGAGCGCAGCGCGAGGCAGTCAGACCGCTGTCTGTCATTAGCTGAGAGTGTGACACGGAGGAGAGAGAGAGAGAGAGAGGGGGGAGAGAGAGAGAGAGAGAGAGAGCTCCCGGGTTTCAAACAGACACTCCGGCCTGAGAGGAGAGAAAAGAAGGAGACGAAGAGGAGGAGAGCGCCGGACCCCGCGTGCGCGCGAGAGAGAGTGAGAGAGAGGGAGAGAGTGGGAGACTGACAGGCGTTACCGAAACGAGACGGACCGAAGCGTCGACATGAGCGGTCAGTTTGAGGACGATATCCACGACCGGGGCGAGAGGAAGAGCAGTAAATCCCCGACGCTGCTCTCCTCCTACTGCATAGACAGCATTCTGGGCCGCCGGAGTCCCTGTAAGGTCAGACTGATAGGGGCGCAAAGTTTGACGGGTCTGCCCGGCAGAGGGGAGCTCGAAAAGACAGCTGACAGTAAGTTTTACTGAATCTGACATTAAAAAGATCCGCCATACTGGTTATTTTGAAGCATTTTTAGGAGATACATGTGAAACAAATCAGCCAGTTTTCGGCTACGCCAAACGTGCGTAGGCCTTGTTAACGCGTCAGGAAGAGTTGTTTTTCCTGCAGCAGCAAATCACGTTTTGCTGTCAATAATCTCGTTGTTTTTCTAACACTTGGCAAATGAATGAAAGTAATCTAAATAATTTTTAAAAACACGTTTAAAACTTTACTCAGAAGATTTTTTAGGCTCTTTGTTGCCATTTTGTTGGTCGTTTTTTTTTTTTTTTTCAAATTTTGGCACGCTTCCTTCGCAGGGCAAACGAAAGACCCTCTTTCTCTCAGTGCTGACATGCACCTGCCACCCAAACTCCGCCGGCTGTACGGACCCGGAGGGAAGTATCTCCATGAGCACGCCGAGGCGCTGGACAGGGAGCGGCTCCTCCTGGAACAAGCCAGCGACAGCCTGAAAATCAGCGCGGCGCCACAGGTGAGCATCAGCCGAAGTAAGTCCTACCGGGAGAACGCGTCACTGAGCCGGGGAGAGGGCGACCAGAGCCCCGGGGAGGGCTCGGAGGACGGCAGCCTGGGACTGGTAGAGCTCGGCCAGTTGAAATTTGAGGAGGACGCGGGGAAGGAGGAGAGCTGCGGGGACGCGTCCGCTCTGTCCCCGAAGGACGAGGAGAGGGAGAGCTTGAACGCCGGGGATGGGGACGTGAGGGACGGGGAGGACAGCGTGTGTCTGTCGGCGGGCAGTGACTCGGAGGAGGGGATGCTGAAACGGAAGCAGAGAAGATACAGGACTACGTTCACCAGTTATCAGCTGGAGGAGCTGGAGAGAGCTTTCCAGAAGACACATTACCCAGACGTCTTCACCAGGTAAGAGGAATTTTTGAAAACATTCTTCATTACTCTCCAAGTCTGAAAAACTTGATTCAAAAATTTTAAAGAAGGATTTTAACACTAATATTAATAATAATAATAACAACAGTAATAATAATGAATTAATTATTTATATTAGCATATGTTTATTCTCTGGTATTCTTTTTACAAATTAAAAACTAAAAAAACTAGGCCTAAGAATTTTTTTATTTATCTAAATGTAAAAAAAAAGTAATAAAATTACATCAGCCTACAATAATATAACAATTTTAATAAAATGACCTAATTATTGTTATTATTAATATTATTATAATTATAATTACAGATGGACAGATTCCAAATAATACCCAAGGAACTCAAAAAGACACAAAACATGAAACTTGTTCTCCTGTAATTTCATGTATGAAGGTGATAATTAATTGTATTTTATTTTTGAATAAACACTTCCCGACCCCATAAAATTTTCCACAGGCAGTTCCAGTAATTCCACACGTCTTTAACGGGACACTGTGCTGATCACACCTCATAAAAAGCCCCAACGCCAAACCCGTGCCTTGCATAAGTGAACACAATAAGCCTGCAAGTGCCAACAATGGGGACGTTTTGTTACCTGTATCCGCTCTTGTTGATGACAGCGGTGTTATTCTCAGGGGAGGGGAATAATTAACCGCTACAGCTCAGGTTACCTGCTGGACATGATACTGGATACACAAGAAAACAAAACACAACAAAACAAAACAAAACAAAAAGTCAGGGCCCAACCTCAAGCCCAAGGGCAGGTGCACACACGCACAGACTGAACTAGAGATTTATGGCGGCTTATAAATATTGTCACAGGCTTTGAAATGTGTCATAAAAATAAATGCACATTTTTTGTGCAATAAGGCTAAAAAACAAAATAAACTCGTATAAAAAAATTAACACATATTTTATGCTTAATTAATAGTGGGCTTTTAAAATTTTGATACATTCATACAAAAGCTTTTCTGACACTACGAGACACGAGAACCTACTTTTTTTTTTCTTATTTTTCCTACCATTGAGATTATTCATATTTTCCAATCGATTTACTTTAAGGCGAGTTGTAGGTCTAAATTACACTGCTCGCCCATCTTGCAGCTGAAGGGAGCGTCAATTGCTTGGTGGCAGGCTAGTTTAGATGTCATTATTTCAACCATTATGTTGTTACAGTGACAGGCCTGTGCTAAGGAAAATCTAACAATCACTAGGCCTATTTCTACCCATCCGTGACAGGGAAAATAGAATATGGCTATGGCGTCTTTCTGCAGCCCATGCCAGGGAGGAGGTTAAAAAAAAAAAAAAATCAAGCCTATTTTCGTCGTCTATTGTTGACAGTGAACAACGGGAGGGGACAAAACAGCAATTTTACGTTTCTTCCAAACGGTGGCCTGTAACCCTGAATCTTTTCTTCCTCTCTGCTTTTTCTTCCTCCCTCTTTCTTCTTCTTTTTTTTTTAAATATTCTTTTTTCAGGGAAGAGCTCGCAATGCGTCTGGATCTCACCGAGGCCCGCGTTCAGGTAAGTGGCTCTCTGTTTTTTATGTGGAAAGAGGAGCCTGTGGCTGGTGGGCTAAATCAAATAAGGGGGGAGACAAGCAGCAGCACCCTCTAATGTTTTATGTGCTCTATAAAATGTCCTTGATGCGCGGTGCTGGATAATAACCGGTGATATGCGTCACTGATTGAGGATCAACGATTACGGGCCAATTTGAGGCAGTAATTTATTACGGTAAAAATGTGTTAAATGGCCCCAGTCGCTGCGCGGGGAAGGTCTTTCCTGTTATTGAATGTTATTACACGCGGACGGGGGACGTTTTATTGGCAATTAAGGCAACGCTGGCGATTCATAAAAAGCTCACTTAGTGCAGGAGCAAACAGTGTCTATATTCCAGGGATGAGATGGTGTTTGAATTCCCATCAGAGGGGACGGAGAGGGGGCGAGGCCGAGATGTGTGTGAGTGAAAAGGCGTGTGTTTGTGTGTGAGGGAGAGAGATAGAGAGAGAGAGAGATGGAGAGAGAGGGGAAGGGAGGGAATGGGGGAGAGAGAAAGAAAGTGGGGAGGGCTAATGCTATTTGATTTCCCATTATGTGATTGCAATAGACCTGCATTGATCCGATGCTTTGCACTTGGGAGCGAATGAGAGACCATTAAAGGTGTTTGCTCCTCGCTCCCCACTCCCAGTCCGCG
>JAPZDX010000013.1:12608117-12619169 GCA_029783625.1 Naso annulatus | reverse complement strand
GAGCTGCTGGGGTGGGGGGGGGCTTGTACGCACAACACATACACAAGGCGAGTATCCGTGCACATGCACACACAAACACAAAGACCACCTTTTCCACTGACACAATCTGACACACAAAGATACATAAAAGATTTACAGCTTCTGCTATTGTGAGCTCTCATATGCACATGTGTACACACCTGCACGCACAACCACCAAGAATGAAAATCCTTCTTTCACTAAAATGATTTCACTTGCATGCAAGAATGCATGAGCGCAAACACACGCACACACACACACCTGTCCTGGCAAATGCCATAGCTGTGTTCTCATGTCTGCCGCTGGGAGGGTCAATCTGTTGTAAAGCTGTGTCTGATTTAATACAACCGGCTGAGATCACACACGCCTGTGTTCATCGAAAATAACTCGACAATGACAACAATCCTCCTGCTGTCTGGTCAATTAAAAATATGGTGCTTTAATAGCTGGAAAGGACACATCCTGATGTGTCACTTCACCCCTGGCACAGTCGAAGTGAGCACCGATGAATTCTTAAAATGCTGTCAGACAAATGCCTCATGTACATGGAGCTCGTCAGAAAGGCTCATTAAAACGTGATGTTAGTGATAACAGGAAGATTAAATTACTGTTTGTTATTAAACATCAGTATCAATCTCATACACCAAGAAAGGTCTTCTTTATATAAACATATTTGTAACTGACCATTAAAGCATCTATAGTTTATAGTTCTATCATATTTTATATGTATTTTCATAACATGAAAGGAGTTATAGAAATAAACTTAAAGTTATTTGAAAAAACTGTTATTTGAATCTGCAGCTTTGTTCAGCTTTGACTGTTTTTTTTTAGTAAGTTTGGTATTTTTGTTGAGCTGTCTGGCCAACAACTTTATTGCTTTGCATCACTTTTGCCTCTTTTTTTCCTCTTCAACTGGCTTAAGGATGGTGTAAAAATGCTTAAAGTTGTAGAGTAAACCTTGTTTTATTAAAAACAAACTATAACAATTTCAACATACCACATTTTACTGTTAGTGCCTCTTTAGTGATCAAGTTCTGCAATTCTGACTTTGTTTTTTAGCATTAAGGAAACCTGTGGTTCCTAGTTAAAGCTTTCTAACAGGATCAGAGTTCTGACTGGACTTAAATGACATCATAAGATTCAAATAATTCATTTTATATTAACATACCACATCTCTCCGAGTAATGGCGCGATCATTAACGCGATGCGATATCCACCACTGATTCTTTTCTGTTAGGCGGACACAATTAACTCCAAGTATCTGGACTGTCTGTTTGTTTTTATTCTTCAAAGAATAAAGCTCTTTTAAAAAGCGTATTAAATTAAATCATTCATCATAAATCAGACGCAAAATCGTTCAGAAACTCATGTCAGCAGCTGCATTCTGCCTATACCATCCCTGTGGGTTAATGTATATAAGAGGATCAAGTTCTTCGGGTTAAAATTTTTTAAGGTTTTCACAGAACTGAACGTATGTATCACCTACTTGCCAAGTCAACCTAAACCATGTTCTAATTATCCTCTCATTTACAGCTCTATCACTAGCCCAGATACGTCAGATCAATCCCTAATAAATTATAATCCCTGACATTAGCCCGGTCTCGCATGGCCTCATTAGTGGGTGTTTCCAAAGTCGCAGTTTAGATTCCGAAACCTGTTCACTGTCATCCCTCACAGACAAGCTAATGTGGCCAAAATAGCAGCGCTGCTCCCATGTGACTATTTGTTAAGTCCACTCCTATCAGGAGTAAAGCCAGCTCTTTAAGAGGACTACGGGACCATGGAAACATGCAGCCCTCATTTCCCCAGACAGCATGCTCACATACGTGAGCTGACACACGCAAACACACACATCAGCCCCCCGGGCAGGATTATGTATTCTTATGTCTCATTCGGGGAAATATAAAAATGACCCCCGTGTTTCTGAGACAGCAGCAGCAATTGAGACCCTGAATGAAAGAAATGAGGAACAATATGTAACTGCACATCGTCTGAGTACATCCTGACAGACTCACAGATGAGACAAGATAGGCTGGTTTAGATATTCCTGTGTCTAATTCTGGGAAAGATTTGTGATTCTTGAGATTGGAGGAATGACAGAACCTGCGAGAGGGAAACCAAAGGGCAACAATATTTATTTAGACTTCATTTCAAGCACATGCATCCTCGCACACAAGCGTCCACAGAGGTTTAACCTCAGCCAAACTTTGACCTCTCCACACCCTCGGCTCTGTTACCCAAGCCCGCTTCTATCCTTCACTCCGCATGCCATCCAATAATGTCAACTACGAGCTCCTGTCAGGCTGTTTTTAAACACAAGGACAGAGACTCAATTACAGTAGAATGGCTCTCAGGAGTCGTCCTGCATCCTGAGACACACACACAGGCGCACACACCTGCTAATGGTTGTCAGATTTGCTAGCAAGAGGGCCAAAAGGTCAAACCAATCTGCGTTCCAAAACAATCAGTGGCTTCGACCGGCCTCCGCTGACACCAAACAGTAAGATGAACTAAACTCCGCGCACAGCAGATTTTGTGGCGCCCGTAAATGTAAATGGACACTCATCTATTGGCTTTAGCTGGCAATATTAACACCAGCATAGGAAATTACAACAACATTCAGCCAAATGCCGTGCAGTTTTCCCTGAAACCGATTCCAGATCTCCAAGAGCATCTGCAGAAACTTCTCCTCTCTCCTGAGTTTACTTCTCTCTTTCTGTCAGCTGAAGCAAGCCACCAGCCAGTGGTCGGCGGACAATAAAAGTCTTCCTGGCATGACAAATGCATTTATCAGCCCATTATACCCACATGCGTGTAAGTTGTCTGAGTTTCGTGTATCTGTTTCTCTGCACCCAACTGTTCTCTGGCGAACATACAAAAGAACTCAAAATAACGCTGTGGGGTTGAGGGGGACATCAATCTATGGCTGTGTAATCCTAAACCTTCACCTTCCTCTTAATACCCATCATCCCCCCCTTTAATACCCACACATACCAGGAGAGAGTAGGGCCACAACAAATGGTCCCCCGACAAAGGGCAGAGTTCGGCCAGTAGCACTTGTGTGCACACACACACACGCATAGACACATGTACGACAACACACCCGTACAGACGCAGACTGACTCAAGACATGCTCAAGGAGCACACACACAAGGGTGAGAAGGGGAGCTAAGTGGAGGCTTTCCCCTCTTAACTTGGCAAGCCTGATCAGAAGAGCCACCGCCAAGGGACCGTAAACCCTCCTCATCTGAACTGTCCCTCTGGGCTGAGAAATCACTGTGGCCCCTGGCCTGACCCATCCTGCCACAAGGGGGGTTTAGTTCTCAATTTAAAAGGAGAGTGAGAGAAAGATGAGAGCATAGCCAATCAATAAATACAGAGAACACATGCACATTCACTCGTCCAAACGGATGAAGGGAGCTCGCCGAGGGGCGGGAGGGCGGATTTACACTGCGGACAGCACAGCGGTCGGTGTACGTGTTGAAATTACAAAAATAAAAAGCCTCCTAAATCATGATATGAAAGTAGAGTGCAAATGTGACGATTAAAATGGGGGCGGGGGTGCAAACGGCAATACCCACAAATACACTACTAACCCTGCCATAAATGCCAGCTGGCCCTTTTTGGCTCGCCGCAGTCGGAAACTACCAGGAACTACTTGGCTTACAGTTATTTAACTTTGGGGATGCGTGCAAATTCAATGAAAGTGCTTCAGTTTGTCAACTGTTGCCTGAACCAGAGTGTCAGAGTGTGACAGCCTGAACACACCGTCCAAAGTTTTACAGAAGCTGACTTTACATCGGTAAACTTTATCCAGCTAACAAAATCACAGACTGTGTAATATAGAGTGGACCAGTGTTTTTCAAAGTGGGGGTCCTGACCCCCTGAGGGCTCACTAGGGGGTGCTAGAGGGGCTGCAGAAACTTGGAGGGAAGTAGGGGGGGGGGGGTTAACAAAAGTTAAGATTGACGATTAACGTTATTTGTGAAAGTAACATTTCAATATATGTCTTTTTAGATTATTTAGATAGATTATTAATCACTGCATATCAAAATACATTTTCTTTTTCAATGCTAATCTTTTAATTTAAAAAAATAACACAAACCACTCAAGCCAATCAGAATCGAGCAGCTGCTATGAGTGACACTGACACATCAGAAAGCTCCTGTGCCCCTAAAAACAAGCTACCTACCTTGAGCTAAAATGGAAAAATTTCTGAAAGGAAAAAGACCACCAGACTTAAAATGACTCAGCTGCAAAAGGGGCACAACCACAGTTTAAGAAATTCTGCAGGGGGGGGTGGGGTCATCACCAGAGGCTAATTCTGTATTGGGGTCCTTGGCATGGCAAAGTTTGGGAACCCTGTAGTGGACAGACCCAACATGAGATTATCCAGCGGTTTGTGGAGAATCATTTTGAAGCTTCCTGTTTGGCATTTTAGCTATCGCCATCTTGGTTTTAGGAGCCAGAAGTGACCATATTCAGAGAAAGGGTGGGGTTAAAGCTGTGGTCGGCTATCTGGAACTGAAGCTAGCTGTTGCATGTGACTCCTACGGAAGCAACTCCACTGCAGGCTACCCTCACTACACGGATCCGTCTCAGCTCAACTCAGGCGGACTGACAGTGTCGCCTGCAACCAAGCTTGTCAAGTCGCCAGAGGCCAGTTTTAGAGCACAAAGCACATCACTTGTTTCAATGACCAATCAGCTTGTAGTGACATCACCCGTCTCTGAGAAGCACAGCATAGAGCAGCCAATAGGAACACTCACTCTCCGAAATGGCCCATGATTGGCTAGAGGTCCTGTCACAGTCTTCATTTCCTAAAACCTGAACAAGAGCCAAGGAGAGGTGCAGAAGTCTAATGTTCTTTCAGACCACCTGAATTACAGAATGCTGTAAGTTTAGAACAGAATTTCTGCACGATAACACCAAAAATCAACTGCCTATCCTGGTTTAAGTCGGGACGCACATTGCTACCAGTGATTCTGTGACACCTCGTAGGCAGCTAGCAGCTGCTGCCATTCAGAGCTGCCATGTTCTTAATTATGAAAAACTTAAGCCATAATTTAATGTAAATGAGTGAGTTATACGAAAATTCACCTTCCATACAGCTGTCATGACTGGGGAAATTAGATAAAGAGACAAAAACTGTTTTTTTTGCACCAAGCTGTAAACATGATTTTTCTTACTTGATGAGTTGGGCCTTTGAATTTTTAAATTTAAGCCTCAAGCCTCAAGCGACCATTCAAGGAACTACAGTTTCTGGCACTCAAATGCTGGCTTCGTTTTTGAGTCCCTGAGGTTTCCGCTCAGACAAAAATAAGCTGGGTTTGGATGGTAGATAATGAATATTTCACTTCAATATTAACTCTCTGTAACGTAAATGAAGTTACAAACCATTGCAGTAACATTAACTTGTCAGAATTAACTAAAGAAAACAGAGTATATCATGACTTAAGTGTCCAAATACAGATTTCCGACAGCGATAAATTTCAATCAACAACATTATTTTTAGCATCTTATTCGCAGTGGGGCTCCCTGGTTGTGTTGATGCCGTCGTCTCCGCAAACACACAATCTGCCGTATAAATAGATGTGATGCGCGGATCATGGATACAAAGTAAACAAAATACTAAGATTGTGCAAAGGGGAATCTCCTGCCACCTCAGCGAGTTGAAGTCCATGTGGTGTACTCAGCACATAGCAGGTTCAGATCAGACTTGTGACCTTTTCATGCCCGTCTCCGCAGTGCGTCGTATCACTCCCCACTGCATGCTATGTACTAACACAGCTAAGTCCTAATTAAATACAATCAAACTTGTTTACAGTCCCTTCAGCACGACGGGTAACTTCAGAAGGCTGAAAAAACGCTGGACACAAAGTGGGCTATCAACAGCTCTCAAGAGAGCAGCTTTGAATAATCTGAGACCATTTAAACATGAACGAATCAGAACATACTAACACAATTATCTTTTTTGGGGGGGTTTTTTTGGCCAGAAATTTTTCGATGTCTTACATTACGTAAAATACTGCCCATATAGGCTTTCCAAAAGTTAAATTCATACCCATTATAAAACATCCCTTGTTTGCCTACTAAAGAAAGATGATCTGTATAATTTAAGTGTTCTTATTTATATTTGTATGATTTTTTCTCTTCATTATTTCTGACATGCAAACAAAATGTCAATGTCATACGCAAGCTTTGATATGTTACTATCAGCATAGAATAAACTAATTAAAACTGAAAGGTTTTGCAGCATAACTAATTTGTTAAACAACTGTGAAAATAGAAAACGTTTTTATTACCTCCATAGTTTTCCTCAACAACAATCTGCTTAGTTTTGCGCCTTAGAGTTGTGTTGAGGAATGATTTCAGCTATTCGTATTTGATGTGAAACTAATGCTGCGAAAACAGTGCGGGTAACTGAGGTAAACATTTGAACCTAGACACGTGGATTACGCTGCAAGAGCTGCGTGGAGAAGTTTGAAAATCATAGCACTATTTTTGTTTAAAAGGGAAGGTAAAAAAGGTTTGTTGGTCCTTAGACTGAGGATGACGCTTAATTGATGCAGGGATGTGGAAAATTACAAAGGGTTATTGTTCAGTGATTCATTTTAGGCCCCCAAACAAATAGAAATACAGACCTGAATGAACTATAATTCAGTTTACACTCCTGGACGCAACTTTCAAAGTGCTGCAATGTCACCATTTCAGACGGTAGAAGTGTCGCAGACTTCCTTGCATGAAACCAGCGACGCTTCCAAGATAAAGTAAAACCAGAACGAGGTAACAATGTAATCAACCCATCCACTCTGTCTGTGGATAAAGATACAAGCAGTACGTCTGCGGGAAGAGAGGCTCCCACCTGTCCAACAAATCACTGTGAACCTTTTACAATGTAGCTCTGTCAGCGAACAACAAGCATGTCTGGCGGCTGAAAGAAAAAAAAAAAAAAGACTACAACACACATGCTGGGAGACACACACACACACACACACACACACACAGAGCTCCGGCACTCGAGTACATTTGCTCCGCTGTGTCTGACAGTGTTGACATAATTTAATGATGCATGAATCCTCTGTGTCAAGACATTAAATTATGAACTGACTGCAGAGATCAAATATTAAAGCAGCACTCGTCCGTCAATTCATTGGTAAATAGAAAAATAAGTCGTTGATGAAATAATTTTATCAGGCAACAATGCCAATGTTTAATGTGAAAGGATTTCCTCCTCCTCTGTGTTGGCTGGATAGAAGCGAGTCAAAGATGTCACTTTGAGCTCTGTTCAGTAATAATAAGATGGGCCATCCCCACAGAAATTAAAAAACCAAAACACACCTGTCACAAACTCACAGCTACAGAAAAAATAAATAAGTAAAACATTTGACAGTCAAAAAAAAGTTTTTCCTTTTAGAATGATGCTGTGAAATACAGGAAGATGAAGGGTTAAACTGAAACGGTGCATGAAGAGTATAAGTTTACTAAAGTCTGAAAACCTGCGGCAAGTCCAAGCAAAGCACAAAATCATTTCTGCCCAAACTTTCCCTAAGCACATGGGCGCAGCCCAAACTCAACAAACAGCTGACGGTAAAGAATTTTTGACTACTTTAAGATGAAAAAGTGAATTTCCTCTGGTCAGAAAAACATAAAAATCTCTCACATGAGCCTCCAGACCACGAAAACAAAGAAGATCATCAACAATATCTTGTGTTACACTGTAATGGAGAGAAAGTAAAAGATGGAGAGACATTAAAAAAAGTAAGGGGAAAGAGGAGGAAGGAGAGAGAGAAGGATGGAGCAGAGGGAAAAGTGTAAAGAAATGAGGGAAACCTGAAAGACAGGATGGAGGTGAGGAATAAAGAACTTCATGTTTGGAAAAGCATTTAAAAAGGAGGAGGAATAAAGAGGGGACTCAGAAGAGGGAGAGGAGGAGAGGAGGACTACAACTGAAAATTGTGGGAAGCAAAGGAGGAGGATGAGGAGAAAGAGGGAAGAACATAAAGGAAAAGAGGAGAATGAAAGGATGCGTCAGAGAAGGGAAAGAGGCACAAGCGAAGCAGCATTAAAGCAGAGGGAGAAATAAGAGTGGAAGAAGGAAAATATAAGTGAAGGGGTCAACAGAAAAATAAAAGGAGGAAGATGAAGTCAGCAAGAATGAAAGATGGCATGAAGGATAATGGAGGGGAAAAAATGCAGGGAGCAGTGGAGTGTATGAAAGGATGTATTGACAAAGATCTGGAAACTTGTGATTAGTGAAATTAAGGAAGGTGAGCGGAGAGAATGGAGAAGCAATGAAAGTCTGAATGAAAAGAAAGTCTAGGCCAAGGTATTCAGTAACAAATCCAATTGGGCCACATTTTAGAGGCAAGAAATTTAGCTGGGCCAGACATTTTCAGCAGCCAGTAAGCAGCCAGTAATGACAAAGTTTAAACCAACACAAATGAATGTAGTGAAAAGCAAGTTTTGTTTATTCACTGTTTCCCTTTTAAAGTGACTATGAGGAACTTTCAGCATTGTTGATTCTAGCGCCCCCTTTGGACAAAAGTGGTAATGACACAAGCGCCTACCGTTCCTAAGATCTTTGCTAGCGTGTGCCAGGCAGGCAGAACTCGGTGTAACACCGGCAATGCGTGTATTTGTTTTGGAAGCGAATGAAAGAGAGGATGGATGGCGATGAGGTAATGTATTTATATGTGACTGAGAAATAAGTTATAATCCAGCTGTATGGCAGTAATGTCCCCCGAGACCTATTACCTCTATTTTCGTTACACAGCCATTTGCATTAACGTTACATGCTAGGTGCAAACTAACAGCTGTAGGCAGAGAAAATAATTACGTTATCGTTATTGCACAGAACAACGGGAAAAAATAAATAACACAGCGTGGCGCCTCCAAACACTGTATTCTTTAAATATCACAACACACTCATCACAAATTAAACACATCCATTTGGCTTTTGGATCTGGCGTTAAATAAACAAATATTTTTCAGTCCAGGCAGGTTGAAACCGACAGTTTTCATTTTCAATTTTATGTTTTGGGGTTAAGAAAGACATGTTTTTAAAAGCTGTATCATAGGACTACTACTACCACTACTAGACACATTCACAGCAATGCAGTGCTTTGTGCGTTACATGTTGCAAGGCTATGCAGAGTGTTGCATTCAACCTCTTTAGGAATTTCTGTAGGCTAGCACAACATGTTTTTCTCAGTTTTTCTTGCCTTGTCTGGCTGGGCCACTAAGGGTCGCTTCTGGGCCACATGTGGCCCGCAGGTCGCCATTTGAATAGGTCTGTTCTAGGCCCTCTAGACTTTCTTTTGGTGAGTGGGAATGAGGGGATGAGGAGAGCAGAAGTGGAGGCAGGAGCCCAGCTGCAAAGTGTTGAGTAGACTGGATTTCCTGTCAGTCAGGTAGAACGACAGAAACTACAATATCCTCAGTGTAAAAGAATTACCACCAGTGTTTCTGAGCCTATAAAAAGGCCGAGAAAGAGAAACACAGAGAGAAAGAGAGAGAGGGCAGACAGGAAGTGAGCAGGCAGCAGAGAAAGTGAGAACAAGTCGCCACTGTCTCCTCCTGCTTCACACATTCCAGGTCCCGCCGACTGGCTGCTGTAGGAAAACATGAAAGCTCATCTTGGAGGTTTAGTGAAACATGATGTTTGGGCTGGAAAAGAGTCGCTGATGCTGCTGAAAGGCCTGTTGACACCCGGCGAGGGATTCAGCGTCCGTGCTGTCGTACAGGAGGCGGCTGAGGAGTGAAACGCTCACTTGTTAACACTGCTCTCTCTCTCTCTCTGCCATTAATCTGTCTGGACTGATCATTAACACACACACACACACACACGCAAACACGCGGTGATGACATGCTTAACATCTCAGGGGATTCAGATATTAGTGTGTGTGTGTTTACAGGCATCAACTTCACACACATGAGCTGCAACTTGAAACACACACACAAACACGCATTTACCCTCTAACGAGGAATCAGAGTGAAGTTTTGCTGCAGGTGCAGAATTTGTTTGAAGTTTATTTGTTTTAAGTCATTAATGGCAAATAATCAGCACTTTACATTCACTGCCAATGTTTTTTTAAAGCATGCACTCTTGGGCAATATCCAAAATTTGTGTTGTTGCCTTGTTTAGTCATCACGTGCTTACAGCAAAGACAACATATGGAATCTATCAAACTCTTTGGCTCCCCATTTTCTCCTGCTTTAAACTCAAAATATTGCCAATTCTTTTTTTGAAAGTCCTCCATTTGTGTGTGTAAAAGCACTGCATGCATGCCTACAGTGACAGTGCCAGTAGAGACATTAGGAGAGAAAGATTCAGATAATCTTCTTTCTCAGCTGTCAGAGTTTACAAGAAACACTCAAACATGCCTCCTCTCAGCTGGTTGGCTGGACTGTGACCAAGAAATCAAAGTAACAGGATTGTTAATCTGATGGATTATCGGGGGGAGTGGCTACAGGTTTTGACATTTCTGTCTCACTGGAATTGATCGCTACCTGAAAACGACAAAAACACAACTATTGAACTAAAAGCCTCATTAAATGATTTACAGTAATACGTTGTTAAAGTGTGCAGAATCACCTTAACATTTATTCTATTTTATGGCATATTTTTCACATTATTTGTCAGGGTTTCTTTTCTATAAGGACTTTTGTACATCTAAGGTCTGACATATTGAGATTGTACTCGTTGTTTGGTCCCTCAGGGCAACTTCATTATATTCTCATAATATTTCTGTGGGCTCTCATACATTTGATATTCATCATGTTTTAGTCAGTGTATTTTATGTATTTTTATTAACATGTATTACCACTGACATATTCTGCTGAAGGTTATAGTTTGTTTCCAGTAGGTTCTGATTTAAATGACCTCAACAAACTTTATATTTTATTAGATTTCCACATGAACTCACAGTGTAGCTGTGATATTTGTACAGCATACTTTTAAAATTTATTATAGGCTTACTCTGGCTCTTTTTCATAAGAGCTCTCTCTCTCTCTCTCTCTCTCTCTCTCTCT
>JAPZDX010000013.1:12587863-12607072 GCA_029783625.1 Naso annulatus | reverse complement strand
GACGGATGTCATACTGACGGACACACACACTCAGATTAGGACAACAAGATCAAACTCCTACCAATTAAGAGTTGATATGTCAGAAGTTGTCTTAATGGTAAATGCAAGTAGTTCAACATAGGAGGAAGATCCAACTTTGTTCAAATAAAGTTGCTGTTGGTCTGTATTCTGTATGCAGGCGTTCAACAAAATAAAACTGGTTGACCATTTCTGTCAAACAGCACCAATAGGCCTATTAAACATCTATTCGCATGACTGTCTTCCCTGAGAGCAGAAAACAATATAATGCACCTACAGATGCTGAACTGCTGTATTGTACACTATAATCCAAACTAGGGGTTTAACTGTACACTGAGATCATGGTTTGGTACAAAAATTTCACCATAGCATCATTCTCCTTTCCCATCTTTATTTTTGCTCCCTGGTTCAGGTGAGAAAAACACTGTCGACCCAGGCATACATCATAAATTGCCGTAGGTGATTTAGCGATACAAAATTATCTGCACAGGGTGTTTTATTTTGAAAACTGACCAGATTCGCTGATATGTCTGTGACTTCCTCAAGGTAGCATGAAAGAGCTAGCCTCTCCCTGGTTGTGGCTTCAGTCCGTGATTGCCGTGCTAAAACTAAATAAATTTCTTTGAGCGTCACACAACTTCCACAAAATGACCCTTTCACTATCAGAGTTTAATTCACACTCTTGGAAAGCTTAGAGAAGCCTCATTTTCTGCAATAAAAAACTGTCCTACTGCTGCAACGTTAATCTTATACTGTTTTAACTTAAAAAAAAACAAGCAAACAAAAAACAAAGCAAACCAAAATAAGCCAAAGACAGTATGCACTGCATGTATGTGTAGGTGTGTGTATGTACCTGCAGGTAGAGATCTGGGTTGATGTCTTGCTGCTTCATCAGCTGTTTGACCTGTTTACGGCGCTCAACCAGCTTCCTGATTTCTTTAGGGAGGATTCCCATTTCCAGGTTGGAATCCGGAATCTCAGGGATCTCTTCCAACTCATCTTCCTGTTACCACGGATACAAGAGACAGAAATAAGATGAAACTTTTCTTTGATGACCAGGATGACCTCTGCCTGGACTTTGCGGTCCATCTACAAACCATGCCTGGTCTTCACTCTTTATTTATTAATCAAGTCATTTGGACAAACAGCCCTGGTTCTACATGAACATATGAACAATCTGTGCACACACACCTCCGTCTTTTTCCGCGTGTTATGAGCTTCCCTCTGCACAGTAGTGAAGCAGATGTTGAACTCCTGGATGATTGACGGATACAAGCTGTTGAAGTCAAGCAGCAGCACAAATTTGTCATAGAAACCTAAAAAAGAGAGAGAAGTTTATAAATGCATTTATGCATACACAGACATATTGTTTATATGAGCCAAAGAGTTTTAACCAGAAACACAAACTCACCAACTTTAGGATCCAGCACCAGACCTCCAGCATAGGCTGCCTTCTTCTTCCGCTTGCCTTTCCCTGCATCCACATCTTCCTCCCCCTCGACCTGGAGCACAGAGATAAGGAAAAAAGATCAAGAAATATTCCTCACATTTATACAAAGCAAACAAAAAAAGTTGTGTGTTATTGTGTGTGGCTTTACAGTTTCCAGTTGGGCCTTTTTCAAGGAGGGTTTGTCGGGGACGATGTAGTTTTTGTCATGGAAGGCGTGAAGCAAGAGGAACTCGTTCCTCTCAGAGCGACCGCCCATCAGAGTACGAGACTGCAGAGGAGAAGCAGGAAGAAATCAGGAGACCGAGGCAGGATGCAAACACAGTGACATGAACAAAAGAAAGAGTCTTCATTAAATATACCTAAAACACTCTGAGCCTTAAAAAAGCTTCAAATCTTCTCTGTTAACTCACATGAGAAACAAGTCTCTCTTTTATGTCTGCAAACTGTTTGTTTCTGGTAAAGTGGAATTTCAACAACTTAACAACTGGCCACTGTTTCTTTAGTCCAAAAAGCTTTACATCAAACAATGTTTCCAGTGCATGCATTTTGGTTCTGAGTGACAGGCAGATGTATTTTACTCATGCAAATTGTTAAAAGACTAGAATTTTAACTGTTTTACATTTAATGTTTGAGCTGAGCCACAACATTAGACATAACTGTGTTGTAACACTGACAGACTTTTGCAGCTACAGATTTAATGAGGGAGAGGAGAAAAGTGTCCCTGAGCGTTACCATGACATTGCCAGCGATGCTGGTGATCTGCAGGGCGAGCGGCAGCACGTTGAGCTCACACATCATCTGCAGGATCAGCTTGGCATCTGTCCACGTCAACTCCAACAGGTAGAGCAGGTGAGGAGAGTCACTGAAACACAACACACGCACAGTTCAGGACAAACACAATTTTTTAAAAAATCCATTTAACAAAAAATAAATAATAATCCGATGGGAAAACAAACTGAGCAAATTTAAAGATCAAACAATTACAGCTGTTTAAGGAGGTAAAGATAAACATTTTTTGACTTTTATGACATTTCCACCAGCCCTTTGAGTTACACAAACCTGTAGAGATTCTTGATGTTCTCCTGAGGGACGGTGGCCCTCTCCACCTTCAGCACCTGTGCTGCCAGTTCCGTCAGATGGTAACTTTTACAGCGAATCAGCTCCTTGGCAGAGATCTCCACATCACACACCAGGCGGCCACAGGTTGCACTCTTCTCTGCAAAGGCACTACGGCCCTGCCGAGCACAACAACATTTAATGATAAACAGTCCAGTAAATGAACAAAAAACAATTACATTACTGAGAATTCATGTTCTTCCTACTCCTAGTTTGGGCATGTTAGCCCTGCGGAGGCGTCCCATCTTAGACCAGTGGGGAACTTTGCACGCTTGGATCCTCTGCAGAATCACTTCCAGGTCAAATCCAAAGATGTCGTGACCCTACAGGACAAGAATGAGGATGCCCATTTTCATTAATTAGATGCACAGAAACCCCAGATATTTTCATATCTGACTGCAAATGGTCTATTTGTAATCATAGTCGCTCTTTCCAAACAACTTCTACTCACCACGAGCACATCAGGGTCAATTTTGTGCATCTTAGCCAGGAAGAAGCCGAGCAGAGTCCTCTCTGTAGAGGCTATCTCCACTTTTCCATTCTAAGGAAAGAGTCTCATCATTGCATGCATTGAAGAGAAAGTGTTGTGACACTAAAATATATTCTAAAACAATTCATATGAAATGTACTTTTTGCACAAATTAGTGAGGGGGGATGTTCATTTGGCTTCAGTCTGCAACCTCACCTCCGCAAACCTCTAAATCCTGCACATTTAACCTTTAACGTTGCGTTGTTCAGAGTCTTTTGTTGGCCATACTGAAAATATTGGGGCAAAGATTTTCCTGTTTCTATGCAAAAGGCATTAGTAAGATGAGCTCTGTCATCACTCACCTTCTTCTTCACAGCCTCTTTGAAGTCAAAAGGGAAGATAACGTCGGATGGTCTACTGACCACTGCAAAGACAGAAAGAATGTAAAAAACTGTTCCTACATGTTTGTCACATGACCGATGTAACTTTTACCTAAAGGTTGAGAAAAATACGACACTTCTGCATTATTACTTTTTTTAATGGAAATACATGTGAAAAAGATTTCTGTAACACACAATGTGTGAAAACATTTCGTACATTATATTGGAAATATTCAAAAATAATGTACCACAAAAATGGGTCTGGTATGGAGGTTGGGGTGGAGCTTTGTCCATGTGGAACTGATAGTGGACCAGAGCAGCCAGGGACACAATCTGCAGAGAAACGAATGTGCTCACTACGTATTTCAGTCTGTCTGACCACGCATTAACATAACACAGCCAAACACTAACAAAATTATTTCATCACTGCTCATTACATTTCCCTCTAACAGTGTATTTGATAGAATGTACGGCTGAAGCTGTTCTGACCTCGTTGTGGTGCGTCTTGGGGTTCTGGATCGTCTTGAGGCTGATGGACATGATGGTGATGGGTGGAGGTGACAGGTCTTTGACCACAGTGACCAGGTCACTCCTCAGGGCAAGAGCCTCCACCTTACACCAGCTGACCGGCTGGCTGATCAGCTCTAACACAGACACAAATTCAAAATAATCTTTGTATGAGTTTCTAAATATTAAAATCCATCGAATACCAACTGAATTAAACTAAACGCACGGTGTTATATCAGTTATTCAGACACAAACATATTGTTAAACATTCAGATGAAGATTCTTCTTACGTGGTGTCTTGATGTCCAGCCAGCAGGGCCCTTTAATCTTCCTGCTGAGCAGGAAGTGCTCCAGACTGGAGGTGTTGGTTCCGAAAATGTGGGAGAAGGTCGCCCCCTTGAGGTCTGAAGGCAGCGCAGGGAAATCAGCCTGCAAAAACAATTTGAACCACACAGACAAAGAAGTTATCATTAAATTTTAAAAAAGCTTTAAGCCTGGACCTCATGCATCTGAAAACTTGACAGATATGTGTGTGTCTTTACTTACAGAATATCGGACTTCCAGGTACTCGCACTGACTCGGCACATCAGGGACTTCAAAAGCATAGCTCCTCTCCACTTTCTGCAGACAACAAGCACCAGTCACGACATGTCACACTTACATTCATGCTTTACTGACATGCAACTGAGGTTTGCACTGACCTTTGACTTGAATTTCATAATCCTGAACTTCTCAGAGAGCTCGCTAAACTCCTGGTAGACGTCCATCATTGAGACAGGAGTGTCTGACACCTCCCCGGTCTTTGTGTTTACTTTCTGTCCATGTAAACACGACAAAATTAAGAGAACACCTTTAAAAAAGGCCATTTAAGGGAAGGTTTTCCTATATTGTGTGCTCATAATACTGCTGAAGTAAGATGTGACTATAACAGAGAAATCAGCATATAAAAAGGGGGAAAAAAAAGTTTTCTTAAATCGTGACCGTCTGAAAACTAATGAACTGTCCTGGTGCAGTGACACAAGAGTGAAAAACGTACATGTTCTCGAGGCAGTAGGTACATGGTCCGCTCAATGTTCTTGACACTAACACAGCAGCTGACATGAGACTCTGCAGACTCAATCCACACTTTTCCAAACAGGTACACCACACCTGAGCCACAATGAGGTTCAAATGAGGAAACAGTTCAAGCTGGATCTTTGGATTACAGAATAACATGAAAGCATCCACTTCATATTTACTCCAGGTGCAATTATGCCTTACCTGGTTGGCTGTAGGGTTCTTCAAAAGCATCCAACCAGTAAAAGCGGAAGACCTGCTCCCCATCTGCTCCTGTCACCAGTGGGAGTTTGCTGGAGTCAACTTGTATCTCTGTAGGAACCTCGCTGGCTCCTCCTTCCTCGTCTTGTCCCCAGGAGCTACCGATCCTGTTGGACCTAAAACAGGACAGAAAAGGACAGATGACTAATAGGTAGAAAAGAAAATCAGAGTCCAAGAATTAATGGCAAAGTAAATCCACCAGGCAAACTGCTTACAGTAAGACAGGGACCTGGGGCTCCGCTTTTGGCTCCACTTTAACCGCTGCTAGTGTTGCTTTGGGTTCAGCATCATCCTTCCCTGCAGGCTTCTTCTCCTCCTCATCCTCCTCCAGTACGACTTCCATCGGATCATCAAAGTCCACTTCATCAAACACCAGAGCATCATTCACTGAGAAAAACATGATCATAAAAGGTCAGATGTTAGAAGTAAGAACAAGTGCAAAAATCTAACACAGTCTATCTGTGGTTCTTACCCTCCTCTTCTTCCAACTCCTCCACTTTTGTCCCCTGTCTCTCCACAGGAAGCGCAGGCGTGGAGGGAGGGAGGCGCGCGGATGACCTGGGGGTCGGGTCAGAAGGCGGCGGCCTGATAACTTTGGCCTTTAACCCTGTAGCTGAGGGCGACTCCTGTAAGTGACATGCAACATCAAAATTGTTTGAAATGTAAAATCTGGCCACCAACGCAATTAACAGATTTTTCTGATCATATATTAATATATTGATAAAAAAAAAAAAACCAACCTTTGGCATCTGAGGTTTGATGGAAAAGGGATTCATTGGTGATCCAACAGACTTCTTTTTCTTCAGAGTGACCACTGGAGGAGGAGTCAGAACAGTCCGTTTCTGGGAAAACAGAAGAGACAGAGAGATTTAGAAGCAAATATTTGAATGCATCAGATTAGACGTGGACATAAAGAAGAGGAGAAGTTGGCTTTAAAAAAAGAGAAGACTATTAAGTAACTAAAACGCTGTAAGTTTAATTTATTTATGAAAACTTTGTCCCCTTCATTTGTCTTTGTACACATTTCTGAGTCATTACGCAGAAAATAAAAGCATAAACGTAAATTTCAACATCATTTAACTGTAAAAAAAACAAAACGAAACACAAAACACCTAAACCAGCGCTGCACTGAACCGAATTGTGTTTTCCTACGTTTATCAGAATTGTTTAAGATGTGACACCAACCTCAGAGTGCAGGTCCTGTAAGATATCTCCTAACAAGTCATCTTTAGAAAGGTCCACGTCTTTCTGTAAGAGACAAAATTACACTTAAAGCAAAAGCATGAAAAATGGAGAGCATCTCAAGTCAGTGTGAGACAGGCAAGAGGACATTTGTGACAGAAGCAAACACCGAAGGAAGTCAACGATGCCAGCATAAACAAACCTCAGCAGGTCTTTTGACGTTACTGTTCATGAAGAGGCTCTTAATTGTGTTGGGCTTGGCTACGACAGATTTCTTCACATTTTTCTTGGAGTCTGCTCCTTTGGCACCTCCTGCTTTTCCTGTAAACAAACAAACAAAACAAATGCTCATGATTTACTGCGTATTTTCCCCACACTCACACAAAGACACATAAATTGCTGTGTAATGTCATACTGTGCGTGTTAACCTTTTTTGTCTTCCATTACATCATCATCCAAATCATCGTCAAAGATTTCTCTTCCATCCTCCACATATCCTGTCCCATCTGAGAGGGAAAAAAAATTGTTAACATCAACACCACACATACTCCTACAATAGACACAGACGAATGAAGCTCACCATCATCAATAATCCAGTCGTCTTCTTGTCTTTCTTGTACTATCTTTGAGTACTGCTGCTCATCCACCTCCTCATACACACTTGTTAACTCCTCTACCTGGAAAACATGAACACTGGTTGAACTTTGCTTACAAAACAAGTATTGCTGACTCAACATCAGGTCATGAAGATGAGTCTCACTGGTAGATCAAAAGGCAAAGCAGAAGGAGAGAAAACGCACACTGAGGATTGTTTTTCATGAGGTGCTGGTGATGGTGCAGAATACTGGTTGAGAGAGGACAAAACACACTCAAGTTCCAAGTGCAATAATCGTTGTTTTATCAGGCGACGTTTCGGCCGTAGCCTTTGTCAAGTCTAACATACATAAGACACTAAGTGAAAAGTTTGGCTTATAAAGCCTCCCATGCCTTGTACATAGTTTGTATATATTGTACGGTTATGGTTATATTCAATAATATACAATAGGTGGCTGTCTTTTGCTCTATGTACAGTTCTAATTATATTGTTTACATATCTAATTTTCACATATCTATTGGATCAGTATGATCTTTAATGTGAACTGATTGTATATACATATTTTTTTTCACCATGCATTTATTTGTATGTGCATTAGTTGATCAACAACTGTCCTCCAACGTCACTCTGACAACTTTCAGGTGCGCCCTACATGTGTGCCGGTGGGAGGCTTTATAAGTCGAATTTTTCACTTGGTGTCTCATGTATGTTAAACTTGACAAAGGCTAAGGCCAAAACCTTGTCTGATTAAACAGAATATTGCACTTAGAGCTTGAGTGTGTGGTGTCTTCGCTCAACCAGATCCAAAGAAAAAGTCAGAGCAAACTTCGGCTGATCCTAACAAATACGGTGATGATACTCTGAAATGTGCTGTATCACACTGAAACAGTGAGCTGTCACACAGAGTTGATTTTAATACAAATAATTGTAATGCACATATACATCAGATGCACAACAGTTCACTTTCTCACCTCATACTTGATCTTCTCCCCCCTCTTGGCTTTCCTGAGCTGCTCCAGTGCGGACTTCCTCCCCACCTTCTCCCTCTTCTCCCGTCTGGAGCGAGACTTTGCCAGACCACAGGTATCACCTCCATCATCTGAGGAGAAGGACGCGTCGCAATGATGAGACAGCAGCAGGTATGATGCAGGTGTTTATCACAACACGACACTTGTACCACTAAGGTAGCATTTTCGAGCAAGAGAGGACATCAGGCACTGAACACTAACTTCTGCTCATTGAACACGAGGTTACTTCTCACCACTCTGTGAGCTTTTGTTGTAGTTAGCTTTCCAATAACGTTACGTTATCTCACACACTGTGCCAAGAAAGCAGGGAAAAGTCAGAAAATAACAGCAGTGAGGTAATGTTATGTTACGCTATGTCCGTTAACCTGTCTTAAGAGCAAAATATTAGCATAGCTAGTTAACCTATAGTGATAAGCTAAACGTACACTATTGACAATAATGGCTTAAGCGCGTCGCTTATTGTAGAATGAGTGTAAGCTAGCTTGTACGTTAGCTAACGTCTTCGCTGTGCCTGCACGAGCTCTCTTGACTCAGCTAGCAAGCGACGTAAAACAAACACTCACCACCGTCCGAACCGTCCATGTCCTTCTCTGGGTTTGATACCGGAGCCATTTCTGAACTTTTCGCACGTAACTTTTGTTCACTGACAACTGCTCAACGCGGCGGAGGCTGCAGGTCAACACAAAAACAGGGCAGTCCGCGCCAAATCGTCTTCCCGGGGAAAGTCATATACAGGAAGTGACATCAGAGCGCTGTAAGGCAATGAGGTGAGGCGCTTTCTCCACGCTTGTTCACACGGTGGCAGTGTTGTTCAATGTAACTGTGTTGTTTACATGGACGACACAATGTGAAGCATTTCTACAGCATGTGACACATATTACCCTTTCCATAGATAGTAAAACTCAATATAAGACATTTCAACACTAGCTAAGAGGCGGTTGCAGGCAACAATTTTTATAAGCATCAAATTCATCTTTCATCTTTCCCACTTTTAGTGACATACAACAGAAAGTATGACTGATATGGGCCCATTTCTCAATCAAGATTTTTTTCTTTGTTTGATTTTCCACACAAAGTGACAGTATTTTATAGGAGACAACGTTACAACCTTGTTCTAAAAATCAGATTTTTTTAAAATACAGGGTACTCCCGCCTTTTAAAATTCAATGTCAGTGCATGTGTATCCCGCTGAAGCTCGTTTCCATGGCGACCAAGCGGGACTGTAAAGGGCACAATGATCCTGTCCCAGTTTAGGGTCACAAAGACACTACAGTGCGTCCAATAATGAAAACACAAAGGGTGGTTTGTCCTTAATCCCCAGAGCCTGTTGAGGCTTCCCAGCAAACAACTGAACATTCCGGGAACGTTGCCTGAAGGTAAGGGGAACGTTGCCTGAAGGTAAGGGGAACGCTGCCAAAATTACCGCCAGCAAACGTTCGCTGGCGGTAATTTTGGAAAGGTTTTCTTTAACGTTCCGCCAATGTTGTGTTCCTACCGCTGCGCGAACGTTCGCGGAACGTTCTTTTTGCCGACCAAAACCGAACTTCAGGGAACGTTCGCCGAACGTCATTTCTAGCCAAAAAGTAACTTTGCGCGAACGTTCGCGGAACGTTCTTTTCCCGAACGAAACCGAACTTTCGCCGAACGTTATTTCTTGCCATAAACGAACGTTCGCGGAACGCCATTATTGCCAAAAACTAACGTTGCGCTAACGTCCGCGGAACGTCATTTATTGCCAAAAACTAACGTTAAAAATATATGTTGCGCGAACGTTCTTTTTCCCGACCATAACCGAACGTTATAGTCTTACTAGTGTAGGCGGTGCTTCTGACTATTCCTTTTCCTACAGTTTTTAACCTTATTTAGCCTACTTGGTAATTATTGACTTAAGCTAGGGAATAAGCAGGAAAGAAAGGAAGAAAAAGAAGAACCGAGAAGATGTGGCAACTACAATTTAAGAAATGTGAAAAACTGTTAGCAGTGGAAAAATGCCTGGTATTTGGGTGAAAAGGGAAGAGGCAGGTAATTTAAACCTTTCAAAGTTCAAAATATTCAGAAAATTCAGGAGATTGGAGCTTCTTCTCAGAATTTTGAAAAAAATTCCGAAATATTCCGCTTTTTTTCGACTAATTTCCCATTCAAAGTAAATCGGGAAAAGGTTCAAAATTTCATAATTTTCAAAAGGTTGCTGCTCATTCATACTTTCAGCTAGAAACTTGAAACTTGAAACATAAAAATATTCCAAATTCTTTCTAAATTTCAACATCAGTTCTGCTTTCAAATAGGCTATCATTTGAAATATTCAAAATATTCAACTTTATTTGCACTGTCGTTATAATGGATTCAAATGGGAAAATATTTCAAACCCATTCAAATTCAACCTTTTCCCAATCATTCATACGTTCACATTGAAACACAATTCAAACATTAAAATAGGCCTATTCACAAAGCTTAGTACTTCAGGGAACGTTCCCTAAAGGTTATTGTAAAAATAACCGTTGGAGAACATTCCTACAATGTTCCTTGAAGGTTATATGAAAAACCGTCTTTAGGGAATCCTTAGGGAACGTTCCCGGAAGGTTGCCTGTTTGCTGGGTTTACTACTGTATCATAAATCACTGTGTGAATGTTGGCCTGCTCCTATTGGCCAACAGAAATGTACGTTTATAGCCAGCTTATCATAAAGGTAATTCAGCGAGCTAGTTGTGTTGGTGTCGTCTGTATGATTTGTTTTGGTGTGGGTTGATATTTGTTGTCCTTAAGTCTAGGTTATGAAAGTGTTTGAGGCTATTTATTTTACAAGAGTCATATTGTTTACTATTTTAAAATACAGGCTCAACAGTTGTACAATAGACAGAAGGTTCATGAATGGATATCCAAAAGCAATGTGCTTTACTGTGAGGTCTGCTAAATGGACCGTGGAGCAGAGTTGTCGCAGCTCATTAGCGATGAGCAGCTGATCTGCCCTCAGGACAGACGGACTGTCGTCGCTCTGCTGCACTTGGCCGTTGTGCTGGGGCAAAGATCAAACCCTACCTCGGACTGAACAGAAAGGCAGACAGAGGAGCAGGTGGATACAAACATCTTCCTTCAAATACCTGTTTGGATCTGGACGCGATGGTGAAACAGAGACGTGTCAGAGCGCACTCCGGTTGCGCAGCTGTTGCGCCCCTTTGTTGCAGGAGAGGACCACTGAAGGTACGCACGCATCTGCTCAGCACGTTTAAATTTTGGTTTCACCAAAAGATACACAGTTATTCTGGTTCAGTCTCTGCTTACTAATTACCAGACTAAGGAAAGTTTGCCCAGCATCCAGTCGTGGGAGTCTGTCTTTGTCAGTCACGTGTCTGTTTTCGTTGACGCGTCAAAAGAAAGAAAACAGTGGTTTGTGGTTTGAGGCTTAGCTAACAATCAATTTTAGTTTCTGTGTCTATTAGCATTCCTACACTTTCGTGCGATGGTCTGACAAGTGGACTAGACCATATACAGGTGCGATTTTCAGAGCTAAAACGGCAAATATACGTCTTTAATTAGATGAAACAAAAGACATTAAAAAGCCAATTACAATTCGATTTTAATGTTCTGATTTGCATGGTGCCAAAATTTGTGTTTCCCCCTGCAGAGGCCAATTATATCTTTGTATTTCATGTCCGCTGCATAGTGTTACAATCTTTTAGAAAAAAACACAAAGATATGCTTTTATAGACATGGTCAATACACTTCAACTGTAAGCCAACGTAGTGATACTCGGTACCATCTCACTGATGGTTATATGGACCATTCCACCAATCATCAGCGCTCAGACTGCTGTACTGCTGTATCTCTTCTCCGATTGGTCCTTTTCTTGGAGCTCTCTCCTCTTTTCCGTCGCCATGGCGAGAGCTCATCAGCCCTGCGAGCAAAGACCGTTTATTGAGATGATGACTTACTCTCAAAAAGCTGACAAGATAATCTTGCACAGATAAATAATATTTTTCCTTGCAGTTTCACATAAATCGTATGAAAAGCTCACTCCAAATCATCTGTATTGTACGGTGGCCTTGAAGTGCCAGTCACAATCTCAAAATGAAAACACAACTGCAAAAGCAAAACACAACAACAAATTACAAAACACCATTGCAAATAGGACAACACGACCACAAAAGAAAAACACAACTGCAAAAACAAAAACCGCAACTCTAAAAAGAAAAAACACAACCACAAAAAGAAAAACACAACTGCAAACAGAAAAAATACAGCCATTTTTGCGGTTGCTTTTTTTTTTCTTTTACCAGTTGTGTTTCCTATTTGCTGTTATGTTTTTGTTTTGTGATTTGCTGTTGTGTCGTACTTTTTGCAGTAGTGTTTTCATTTTAGGATTGTTATTGGCACTTCAGGGCCACCGTAATGTTGCCTTTCACTTCCACATACTATTAATATAAAGACAAAGCATTCTGGTATAGATGTATTTTCCTCGTGTTTTTGAACATTTTTTCCATCAAGGCTATAACACTGATTCCAGATGAGCCTGATTTGTGACACAAAGTCTTTATAGGTTAAATCAGTGCTTAGCTGGAGAACAGCAAAAATATACAATTTGAAAAGCAAACCACACGTTTGCAACAACGAAGTAGGAGTAGAGTTCATCCCTTTTGTGGTACCCAGAAATAGCTGCAGAGTGAGACCTCCTCCCTGCTTCCTCCTCTGTGCAGCAAGCGATCAGAGAGGAGGAGGAGGAGGAGGAAGAGGAGAGGGGAGGACAGACAGAGACAGAGCAAAGAGAGGGCGGGGGGAAACAGAGGAAGGAGAAAGAGAGAGACCGAGTGGTGAGGAGTGAGGCATCGTCTCACTGATGCTGAGTCACAGAACAGAGGGACCACAGCCGCATCCCATGAGTCTTTGGGAAACATGGAGGAGCTTGAACACACCTGCCCCCATCCCCGGACGGTAGGGCGTTTTTGCGCGTGTGTGTGTTTTCTTCTGTTTCGTGCCTTGCTTGTTGTGTGTGTGTGTGTATGTGTGTGTGTGTGACAGGGGAAAGGAAGGAGGATGAAGGGTGCTGCTTTCTCCCCTGTTACGAAACAGATCCTCTATAGCATGAGGCTGTGGGTTGTGCTCAGAATGCTGAGTGGACACGTTTGGATTAAGGAGGGGGTTCACACAGTGGACATCACAGCACGAGTGTCCTGCTGAGGGGACACTGCGGCAGTGAGGACACAGCGCCTCCTGTCTCTCCCTCTCTGTGGTGTAATTCCTCATCCTGGCACTCATGTCTGTCTCCTCCACTCCGTCCATCTCTGCCGTCTTGTCTCGGCTTTCCTGCTGTTGCTTTCACGTGCCCTCTCCTGTGCCGGTTCTCTTTTTTCGGCTTTAATCCGTCTTATGCCAGATGTTCTTTGCCTGTGCCAGAGAGGGCTTTACTGCCCCGCTCATCCTGATAGGCCCGCGTGCCCCCCGGTCAGCTCAGCTTCACCATCTGTTCTGTGCTGAGTGTTTGTAAGCTCTCACCGTGCCCAAGGAATCAAGGAATCATGGATGATGATGAGGATGAGGATGAGGATGCTCCCTCAGCCTCTTTGCTGCTTTTTGTTGCAGCTCTGGTGGTATTAAATACTCTCATGGATACAGACAGGACATTTGTGTGAGTCAACTTAAAACAATGGAAAGGTTGTGCAAGAAAATGAGACAGAGATGCCATAAAATGAAGCTCCCATCTATGGTATTCTTACATTTGACAAACAGTTGCATGCACGATAAGTAAAATCCACTTGTCCAATGTCTCCAGACCTCTAAATTGCTGCACACGTGTAATTTTGCAGCAATTAGCACAGTGACGTAAAAGGTAAATGGCAAATCATCAACTACAGCTGACCAGAAAGCATGTTGTTGCACAGTGCAGCCTCACAGCTCTCGTAATGTGTCTGATTTAAATGTCTAAGAAATTGAGCCTCTAGCATAATAAAGCTTTATTTTGTAAAAAAAAGAAATAAAACGTAAGCTCTGAGTTCCTTTATGGTGCCAAATTTTTTTGGACTTTTTTGAATTCTTATATTATATCCTTATATTTTTGACATTCTCTATCCCTCTTTGTTTGAGGTCCCACTCACCCGATTGTTACATGTGTAAAAATATTGGTTAGGTAACACTTTACGTAAAGCATTCATCTATAATGCATTATGAACATACTTTAATGTGTTATAATGCGCCTATAGTGCTGTATAATCATAGTTACAAGCAAGGTTGGGGTTAACCCTGACCATGACAATATCATTAACCACATATGAAGCATTGTAAGTGTGTTAATAATGTGCGATAATGTGTTATTTATGTTCAGAATGTTTTATAATGCAATATAGAGGCAGGCTTCATAGAAAATGTTACCATTAGTTACTATTAAAAAGCCAATCAGTGTTTTTCCTGTACATTTTTCTTGACATTATTAAAAGTCAGTATGTAGACAGATATTGCAGTAATAATCCTTGCCTTTGCCCCATACTGAGCTTTCACATTCTTATTACGGCAAATATGCAAATATGTCATATTTGATGTTTTATTGGCTATGAATGTACAAATATATATTTATTTTGTGAGCCAAAAAGTCATTCAAAGTCAGACAAACACAAAATGTAATGTTATGAACGTGTGCGCTCCCTGGTAGACCTCTTGCAGGTTGTTTTATCCTGTTTTACAGCTGATTCTGACCCTCTGCAACATAACATCTTATCAGAACTATGTTTATAAGCAGTTCTAATAAAATTAGGAAAAATCACAAAGCATCTCGGTGATAAAACAACGTAAAGTATGCTTTTTTAGCTGCTGAAGATGGCTCATGCTGCATAGCTCCTCCCACGTCCATGTTTGTTGGAGTTTTCTTTTACTACGTATACAGAATAAATCCTGGCCTGTCAATACTGAATGACACTGAAAAAGTCACACGTTTATAGCTTCTCCTGTCAACTCTAATGCAGAGATTGATAACACAAGATGTGTCTTCAGAATGATGGCAGGTATCTGCCCATCAAAAAGGTGAATGCTTATAAAGTATAATGGAGAGAATTGCTGGCAAAACCACTTGACATCTCAGAGTAATTAGCGGCAATTACTGAAGTGACCCTCTTCGGAGGAAGTAGGCCCTTTAAAGTTGCTGACAGTGAGTTCTGTATCCAGATTAATGAGAACACACTATTTGTCATTTTTCAGTGCTGTGAGAACAACAGATTTAATTCCTCTTAGTTGTATTGAACTACGCTGTAACATAGCAAAAACTTGTGCAAATTTAAACAAAAATATCTGCATTGCAAGATACCATTTAAAGGGCTCTAAAGTAGAAAAGTCTGAAACACAGATTTAGTCGAGTCTCTTTCATTAGCTCTTCATTATTATGACTTCATTTTCTTAAGAAAAAAAAAAAATCCCCTGTTCGCTCTCACTCTACAGACCTGCACGTTCTCTTTGTAGTGTTCTTGTCTGTGTCGGTGGAACGTGTCATGCGGGACTCTGGCTTTGTTGCTGTAATGATACGTTGACGTCAGACGCCGGTTTCGTCCACAGAGACCGAAACTGTTTCCATATTTTTCCATCCCGCCTTCACACTCCCACAGATTTCTGCTCTGTGCCGAATCAGGAAATATTCTCTGCAGTCAACAGATGGCACACAAAGACAAATTTTTCAGGCAGGCTCACACTGCAACACTTTAACCTTGATGCCTCGACAAGCGCTAACAAGTATAATCCATTGTCTGTCCTTTCTTGCTCTGCATGTTTCTATGTGTCACTGTCTTTTAATCTTTATCTGCTTGTTTCTAAACACAGTTAATGGTGTTCTCCCTGCCCTGCGTCTCCACCTCCACATCTTATTTTTCCCATTTGAATTTAAGCTAATTGACCTTGTTTTCTGCCATATGTTCACACACACACACAGGCTGCACCGGAGAGCAGCTCACACACTCAGAGTGATCAATAACACTGAGTGCAGCTCTGTCTGTCTCTCAACTGAGTGTTCCTATATGGGGTGATCAATAACCTAATGGAATGGACAGGAATGAGTATGGAAAAGGAGACACATTGTGCATCTTGAATGTATAGATTAGGGTTGTTTTTCCTCACAATTTCTTGTTTTGCTTTATTTTTAGGGAGCCTTTTGTAACATCTGGCCGGAGACATCAGATGAAAACTAGCCTTTTGGCTAAATCTGGCATATTTACAGAAATGTTCATTAATATGCACTGTCCCCGTCAAATAAACAAGTAAATAGAAAATCTGATGTGGTGTGTGAGCGCCTGCTGCTGTGCAGGTGTTGTGGATATTGTAACAACGTGGCATGAGTCTCCTTTGTTCATTCATCCTTCAGAATAAGATATCTGTGCCGTATTTTATTTATAGCAGACTTTGTCTCCCTCTCTGTCTCAGACTTTGACAGAGCCAGCCAGCTTTGCCAGGGAGACCAGTTGTGATTGTCGCGCACCTCATGAGAAACTCACCATCGCTCAGGCCCGCAGAGGCACCCCAGGTACGGCAGACCGATCCTGTTTCCAGCTTCTTCCTCCGGCTGTCATGCTCATCACGTTCCTCAGCCCTTCCTGTCAAACTACATTTGATACTTCTGCTGCCATTACTGCACGTAATTCTGCTTGTTCAGCTTCTATTACTACCTCTGAAGCTACTTTCGTTACTACTATTGCAACTGCTACCAGTAGTGCTACTGTTACAGTATCACTCCTGTAACCACTGCTGTACTACTGATACCCAACTGCAGCTTTGCAACTGTTCACTATATATTACAATGTGACAGACTGACACCACTCCTGCTGCTCCTTTTGCAACTGCTACTATTGTTACTACACCTGCGGTCAGCACTGTAAAGCGAATATGTGGCCCCCTCCACAGCGAACCCTGAGTGGGCCCCTCTCCTGCTGCACAGAGCAGCTGGATTTTAGCATCTTTATGTGAGAAGCCTTCTGGTAATTGAAACGCCCCATGAAATTTAAGAGAACGCTTTACAACTCTCTATGCATAGGTTATGCACCCAGTGTAATTGTTGTTGTTTTTATTTCTTTTTTGCAAAACTAAAATATCATAATAGCCCAGCTGTTGACTGGCAGGGGTGTGGCCTGCTAGCTCTGTAGCCTACTCGCTATCGCTAATGTTACTGATAACCGTGTCCTTAAACGATAATTTGGTATTTCTGTTCAGGCTTACATAAAAGGGACTATCTAAGGAGTATCTTTCTTTTAAGCTCCATTGCTTTGGCCACAATAGCACTACATTCCATTTTGATCAGTGTGTTTATTTCTTTTTGTTTTTTAGTGGACCGGCCAGTCAGAGTCTATGCAGATGGCATCTTTGACCTGTTCCACTCTGGCCACGCTCGTGCTCTCATGCAGGCCAAGAACATCTTCCCCAACACCTACCTAATAGTGGGAGGTGGGGCTGACACACACAAACACACACACACACACACACACACACAATCATACATACATACAGCATGCCTTACAGCTGCTAAAAATAACCCATAAACATTTGTTGCATGTGACTTTTGTGTTTTGTTTTGTGTTGTTAAGTGAATTTCCCAGTTTGGGATCAATAAAGTAAATCTAAGTTTCCCTCTCATGTGTTTGGAACAGTGTGCAGTGATGAGCTGACCCATAAATATAAGGGTTTCACAGTCATGACGGAGACTGAACGTTACGAAGCCCTGAGACACTGTCGCTATGTCGACGAGATATTGAGAGACGCGCCCTGGACTCTGACGCCTGAGTTTCTGGAGAAGCACAAGGTGTGTGCGTGTGTGTGTGTATGTTTACACCATCTGAATACAAAACTGTGCTTAAAGCATCCAGGCCTTGTAGTTTATTATGTAAATCGATATAATTTTCTGTTTTGTTTTCTTTTTAATTTTTTTAAAATAAATTTTTGTGTAGTTTAATTCAGTAAGAATGATTTTTGTAACAGAATCTTTTCTTTTTTTTTTTCCAAAACTCTAACATCCTTATTTCTTCAACTAAATGTTTTTTTTAACCTCATGCTCGTGTTCTAGTGCAGTGTTTTCTTCCGTACATTACATGTCCTTTGATTGTTTCTCAGATCGATTTTGTGGCTCACGATGATATCCCATACTCCTCAGCAGGAAGTGAGGACATTTATAAACACATCAAGGAGGCAGGTGAGTGTGTGACAAGGACAAATAATTACATGTATTTCCTTTTTAAAAATATGTTGGACAGTTTTCTAATGCAGTGTGTTTTTATGTGTGCGTACAGGGATGTTTGTGCCTACACAACGCACAGAGGGAATCTCAACATCTGACTTAATAACCAGAATTGTCAGAGACTACGACGTCTATGCCAGACGCAACCTCCAACGCGGCTACACGGCCAAGGAGCTTAACGTCAGCTACATCAATGTAAGAACATGATCAATGCTACATGTCACGATTATGCTTTAATGCTGACTGCTGCATTCAGAGGATACTTAAGCTTGGTAAATCTACTTAAGCGTTATGAAAATATGGCTTTATGGGAGGATGCTGTCAGAAAAAAGATTAGAATTTTGTTGGAGCAATCAAAAATAGATTAGAATATTTCACAGTACAATAACTTCTATTGTCTTTCAACTATACCATACTTCCTTTTTTAAGGACCATACCAGCATTACTACATGTCATTGTCCTTTGTCTAAATCGGCCACGCAGGTTACATAAACCCCACGTATTTTCCCAAAATAGCTTTATCTGTGAGATATCATGTTTGTTGATACTTGGTTCATATTTTAAACATACGAAAGTACCTGAAAATGTGTGAAGTTAGTTAAAAAGAGTGCCTGTGTCACAATCCTTCTTCATGCTAATATTGGAGCTAGGAAGGCAGCACTTGTAAGGAACTATTTTTGCAGGCGCAATAACTTTGGTTTCCAAGGCTCCTCTCTCTCTCTCTCTTTTGCTCAGTGATTTTTGACCACATAAATGCAGACGTTCTCTTGAGAAGGGTGAATTACCTATACCTAGCAACTTTCACATGTACTATAGTGTGTCTGTACCCCAATTTAACATGAATGACAGTTCATGGCGTTTAAAAATGCAAACTGGGATCTACTAAAGTAAACACAGGATTGAATTTTAACAACAACATTTGTAGAAGATATGGACGATCTCTGCCAATGGTGAGAAG
>JAPZDX010000013.1:12558647-12571872 GCA_029783625.1 Naso annulatus | reverse complement strand
CTCTGTTTTTTATGTTTTTCTTTATCTTCTACAGTTTTATAAAATGCCTTTATTCTAATTTTTTTTGTTCGGAAAGCATGCAGTTTCTTTGGGAAAATCCAGAACGCTACATAAGAACTGTACAGAACATACGCCAAAGTAACAAATGAGTCATAATGATTTAATGTAATGAATCCAGGTTGTGTCCTGACTTCTTGTTGTTTACTGTTGAGAAATGATCATGAGTCTATGCGATTAGTAAATGCTTAATGGATAATCAGTTATTGAGTGTTATCTCAAAGTTGGCTCACAGGTTAATCTATTTTCCAGAAATAAACCGGAACACAGATAAAAGCATGTCAGGTCCATGTATGTGCATTCTCAAACGTCTGTCAGTCTTTGCTGATGTCACACTAACAAGCCAGGGGCTGGATCAAGAGTGTTTCTTCAACACATGTTGACGCTGAAAAAGTTGAAGCGTAGCATGAAGAAAATCGGGCAGAATTTCATGGCAATACATCTAGAAGACAGACTGCTGGCATGGCTGATAAAAACAGCTTCATGTTTTGCCAACAGATGATCTTTTCTGTTAGCCTGATTCCAGCTGATCTTATTAATGTTTGAAATACCTTTGACTTAAAAATCACTCATTACAGGCTCACTAAGAATTACATAATAACATGATCACAGTTTCTTGATCATTTCTAAATAAGGAGCAACGAGAAACTGATAGGCCTTTTGCATTCAGCGTTTATTTATTTATCAAATCATCTTGACTCATACATAAGCTACAGTTATTATTAGGTGTGAGAGAGACAAAGGAACAATTGTGTTCATTTCTCACTCTCTAATTTCCAAAATTTCAAGCAAACATTAGTCATCAATGGAAATTTCAGCTGTACTGACACATTAATAAGTATATATGACCTTTAAAAAGAATTTAAAAGCCGGAAAAGTAATTAGTACAAACGGAAACATCATGTAAGACTCACGTCAGACAGGTCAAAGGTTCCGTTGGTGTAGAGGACAATGGAGAGGACGGTAAAGACGAGCTTCAGCAGGGCAAACTGGAAGGAGCCAAGTTTTAGCAGGAAGAGAGAGCGCCTGGAGACAGAAAAGAGGAAACTAATTTACAGTACCTGCTGATGACAGAAGGTGGTTTTGGTTTCTCCATGCATCTTAGAAACAATTCAACTAAATTCCGTTGTTGAATTCCCCATTGACATGAACCTAACCTATAAAGTTTTGGACAATCGAAGTGGCCTTGGGCACGTCTTTGCTAGTTTCAGGCATGTCCATTTTTAAATGTTCTTACAGTGGGACAACAACTTTAAAAGTCCCTCTGTTAGACTCGATAAACCGCAGGCCTTCCCAGGAAAACACGGATAAACCTGAAGCTAAGTTGCTGATGGGAAACTGGGCGCTGCTTCAAAGAAAAAGAGTTGGAGCACTTCTGGCTTGGCTATCATCACCATCATTGTTGTGTATAGCAGTCAGGTTTAGATGAAAGGATTTTCTGTATATTTGCACTCAGTGAATACATGTTAATTGGTGCATAGCATTGGAAAGACGCACATCTGTTGGCCATTTAGTGAACTGTGCATTGTCTGAGCAGACTGCACTGGTGAAAGACGGACATACACAGCAGATAATGTATGGAAGAGAAAATTTAAAGTTCCTCTCCAGACATTAAACAAATGCCTAAAAACTCACGTCTGTACATCAGTGTTTTTCCTCATTACTAACATTGGCTTAAATGTAACTCTACACGTTTTCCTTCATGTATCATACGCAGATCTTCACCTTCACCCACTCTTCTGTATTTCCCCTCATCAGCAGCTGTTTTGCGAAATCATTGTAACTTTCTTCATCAACAGCCCCGAGCCATATGAAATGTTCTGTAGGCTTTGTCGTGAATCATCATAGAACATGGCGGGGCAACATTAGCTAACATGATCTAGCTCACTGCAGTCTTGTTCGGACAAAGGCAACAGCTAAAAGGCAAGAACATTAATCCTATTGATGGCCAACATGTTGGCTCATACTCGCTGTGTCCTCAGGAAAAAAGAGATCAACATTTTCAACTGTAGTTTTGTGGCAAAACAGAACTGAAAAAAAGGGGCCTGCAGGCTACAGATAATAGTAAAACTTAGCTTGCAACATACAGATCAGTGGCTACCTATTGAACTAGCTTGCAGGTTTATGAGATGTTTTCCTTAGGTGTGGCAAGGCATCAAAGTGGTTAGCACTGCTGTCTCATTGCAAGATCATAGGTTTGATTCCCAGCTAAGACAGGGCCTTTCTTTGCGGAGTTTGCATTTTCTCCTTGTGTTCACGTGGGTTTTCTCCGTGTGCTCAGGTTTCCCCCACAAACAAAACATGTATGTCAGGTCTAAAGCCAGTCAGTCTCCTTGACTGAGATATTTGGCTCAGGATCTGGAGTTGGTCCCCCGGGTGCTGCGCAGTGGCTGCCCACTGCTCCTCAGGAATGGGTCAAATACAGACGCCAAATTTCTGTATATGTGACCAGTAAACAGTGTTGGGGAGTAACTAGTTACATGTAACGAAATGGAGTAATTTAATTACAAAGTTAATGTAATCAGTTCCAGTTACTGAGAAAGAATGTGTAATTAAATTACAGTTACTTATGAAAGTGTTAATGATTACAAAGGGGGTTACATTTGAATATTTTCTGTAAATAGCTTCAGCTATATTTTGAAAAATATTTATTTTGTTGCTTTGCATGTTTTTGATAAGCTCAATTTTTTTTTTTTTTTTTTCCATTTTCAGTCAAGGCCATTTAGCAAAGTTTGAAGCTGTCCTGATGCTTTTGATTAGGTCTCTGCCCCACGTCTGCCATTAACACCGCCTGGTTTAAACATTTGAAAATGGTTACTAGTTGATAACATTCATTAAAAAAATTTAGAAAAGTGATTACAAAGTAATCAAATGTAGTAAGTAACATTACTTTGATGAAGTAGTTGAAATATTTACATTACTTATTACATTTTAAATAGGGTAACTATGTAACCTATTACATTTCCAAACTAACCTTCCCAACCCTGCCAGTAAAATACCAGTACCATTAAACTCTGGCTGTCTGAATCAGTGTTTGCAAGACTGTTGATGCTACACTGCAATTCCAAGGCGCATATGCTCTGGCATGGCGTTGACTGCTCCTTTCACTTACATCTTGTGACCAAAAAATTAAAAAGAAGAAGAAGAAAAGAAAAACGCACCACATGGTCATGCTGACAAGGTTAAAAACTGGATTTTCTTTAAAGAGGCTGTTTAATATTAAAAGCATGGATCAGTCAATTAACTGTGATCCACAGTAAACATGTGGGGAGGTTTGACTGACAAACTGATACACACGTCCGCCGTGGCCGAGTTCAACAGCCGCGAAAGGGTTCACCTTGCATTCGGAGAACAGAAGCATGCCGGCCATTGCCGTGAGGTTATGCAATCTTGAAACAAGCCAAAAACTACATCAAAGACCTCGGCGCACAAGGCTAACCCCTAAAACAGCACGTGCTCGTAAGCATCGTAAAAGCTGCACAGGATCTGTGTTTCATTAGCAATGCAGGAAGTTCGAATAAGCGCCGTAGTAATGCGGGGATTAACATCCTGGTGTATTTCCTGTAAATGTGACCAATGAGGCACAATGGCTTCTACTAACTTTCGATTTATCACCTCAGTTATGGGGAATTGGAGGGGCGTTCTTGTACAAAACAGCACATTTTGTGTCAGTGCACCAAAATCAGAGATGTTATAAGAGAGGAGACAGAGTTGATTCCAAGATTGCTGAGGCCTGATGAAGTGATGAACAATCCTGCAGAGGATTATGGGAGCACATTTCTGAATCCACATGTTTTTGCTGCTCTTATCCAACCAAACATGTGCAGAAGCTGCTCAAACCCAGTGTGTCGTCAGGAATGAGTAGTTTCATCCTTTCAGCCCGTGAGGCACAAAAGCAGAAAAGGTCTTATTGTTCATGCTAACCACAGGACTGGATATTACTGAGGTGTTTACCGTGTGATGGCAACATGTGGCAGACAGAGGCAGCAGCAGCAGCACGGCCCCGTGCTGATCTTCAGTTTATGTTTCCCCGCTCGCCTCAGGAAGGCCTCGTCGCCCCCCACCTCCTCCAGCATCATGATCAGGAACTTGAACACCACGACGGCAAAGTAGCTGAGAGATAAGAGGAGGAGAGACGGGTAATTAGAAGTAAGGAATGAGGGATGGAGACAAGTGATGCAGGAAGAATGAGAGGAGTGTGAAGAGTTCACAGAGGCAGGATTAGTGGAGAAGGGGATCAAATGAAAGCCACAAGTCCCACGCGCATTACACAACAGCATCACTGTTTTCTATAAAACTCTCTGTGAGTTGTGAAGTTCAAGTTTCCCCTCTGTGATTTTTACTGCGGGGCTCTGTGGGTGAAAAAAAAACACAGCGCGGTGACTGAAGAGTGGTGAGTAACAGAGGAGCAGACAAAGAGAGACTCACCAACCAGAAGTCATATCAGTAAACATGGTGGATCTGGGGATCCACATCCCCAAACAGGACATGGTGGCAATCACCTGAAGAACAAAGGAGAGAGAGGAAACGTGAGGATACAATATTTTTGACCGACGGCCATGCTTTTTGCCTGCAGTTTTACATAGTTAGGCCCTTTCCATCAACACTGAATCGGTTCTGTTTGGATTTGTGAGCCTGATTTTGAACCCTTTAAGGACCGCACCAGCGTTACTACATGTCGTTGTCCTTTGTCAACATCGTCAAATAGGTTGCACAAACCCCACCCACTTTCCCACAAATATATTTATGTATGAGATGTGTCTGTAAGTCCCTAAATGTGACAATTACTCAAAAAGAACATCTGTGTCAAATCCTTCCTCACGCTTATCTTCCAGCTAGGACAGCAGCACTTGTAAGGAACTATTTTTCTGGTCGTAATAACTTTAATCTCAGCTGCTTCCGGCTTCTCTCTCTCTCTCTCGCTCGCTCACTTAGCGATTTTTGATCAAATAATCACAGTCGTTCTCTTTAGAAGGGGTGAATTACCTATTCCTAGCAACTTTCACGTGTCCTATAGTGTTTCTTTACCATGTTTCAACATGAATGGCAGTGAATGGGGTTTAAAAATGCAGTCTGAGATATACGAAAGTATACACATGGTCAAATTTTAGCAACATTTGTGGAATATAGGGGTGATCTCTGCTAATGGTGAGAAGGGAACAAAAGACTTCAAAAGTTTTTTTTTCCCAACTTAGTCCCAAAAAAGCAGGTTTTCCTTGAGCACCTAATGAAATGTTGCAAACTGTAAAGGTCGTTGTGCTTTGTGCATCATCCTATGTTGATTGCAATGGTTCTGCTCAAAACTGGTGGAGACTCTGTCACCAAGGGTTCAAGGATCTTGAACAAAACCAATTCAAGCACCAGAGCTAACGCTGGTAGAAACCATCCAGTGTTGTTCTTACCGGTGCCGCCCCATTCACCCAGATGATTACACTCTTCTTGTTGGCGGGCACTTTCTTATAGACGTAGATACACTCCTCTATGAAGACCAGCACGGACACTGCAGCCATGAAGGTGAGCGCCGAGTACAGGATGATGCCAAAGATGTCCAACTCTGGAGGGAGAAAAGTGAAATCACAACAAATGAGCTGTCTTCAAAGTTGAGCTGTGACGCTTGATATCATCCTTTGTCGTGCTATTAGGAAGGTAATTATGTTGTGTCTATGTGGTTAGAGCCTTAAAAGGACACGAAATATTTTCTGCAGGTCCAATAAATCACTACCAGAAAATGAAAAGTTTGACTACTCTGCTGCAAAGAGCACGGCGGGCAAGAGGTTTACAAAAAAATACCATTTCAATTATTTAAATCATTTAATCTAATGATCAACAGATGCTAAGATCATAAACATTTGTCAAAAGTTGGGCAATATTTTCAGAGTAAACGAAAACCGCCTACTACTGCATTACAGTAATCACCAACCCACGCTTGATTTTAGGTTCCTAATTGTGTTTCTTTGAAGTGCCCACACTCATTAATTATCCTGGTTTCATGAAGCACTGTAAGTGAAAACAGCAACACAGAAAATCAAATGCAGACTTCTGCCGAAGACATGCATGTTGACAAAGTACAAACCCTTTAACTTTAGCCTGTGGTGGACCGCATAGTGTTACGTTACGTGGTATGAGTCTTTGCGTAATCAAAATGCAAATTTGTCACTTTCCAGCCTTGAAAATAAACAGAGCTGACAGCCAAAGGTGGAAATTGTTTTAATTCACGGAGGGTGTGGTGAGCGCGGTTGGCAGGTTGTCATTTGCAGTAACAACTTTGGAAATCAGGAGACATATGTGGTCACAATTAAGGCTCCCTCAAACAGATGTTTCAGAGAAGATAAGTGATGACAAGCTGCAAGCACAGTCACAATGAAACCAAAGAACAAGGTCAGGGGGAATTGTTTCAGTGTGTTGCCTGTAAATGAGAATATCCCGGCAATCTGAGTCACTCATCCTCTGGTATTCAAAGTTAATGAGTGTGCGAAAACAAACCACGCAGCATAGCATTTCGATTTAATGATGTCTATCTGTAGGTGGTCGTATTTGTTCCGTTGTTTTTTTTAACATTAGAAAATCCCCTTTTGACTTCTTGAATTTCTTCAATATCTGTCAGTAATGATCCTGTTGTTCCTTCAGCTGCTTAAACAGTTTTTGTCCCTCTCTTCTACTTTTCACTATCCGAAATCTTACGCAGCCACATGTGCATTTAAGTTGAAACTGAGTCTATTTTTTACTGATAAACCGATCCAGATTGGCACATTTGAGAACTTTTTTTTTTTACGTTTAACCATCAAAAGTTTGGCACCAGCAATACTGGATTTTTGAGGCTGACGCACATAGTTATTTGTGGGAGTTTTTTAAAAAAAAAACTACTATATGCTAGTGTTTTTGTTTGTGTCACATGAAAATAAGAAATGTAACTAAGATATAGCTTACACTCAGCTCTCTGGCAGACAAGGCAACAGTCACACTGTCACTAAACTACCTGAAATCAACATATATACTAATAAAATATTACTTTAATATGCAAATATGCAGCATGTATTTAAATGATCTATCATGAGTGCATTTAATGATAGAAAATTTACCCTTAAACCAATTTAGAGGAGAAAAGCAGTAAAAAGTGGCTAATCTTGAACCTTTATTTGGTCTCAGTTATAAAGCAGGAAACTATGTGTTAAAGAAAATGTGTAAGTACAGATTAAAACAACAGGCATACTTGTAGTAAAAGTGAGAAATGCACACAAGCAAAGATAAAAACATATGCAACTTTACAAAAATGTCTACAGAATATGATAAACAGGAAACCATCTCCTCAAGAGCCTTTTAAAAAGCACAAAGGAAATCATCACTTTTATTCAAATTAACATTTATATTTTTTCCATGGGTCCTAAAAAAAATCCCTTAGCTCCATTTAAGTGGAGTTTCTGCATTATGTGCAGTGACAATATTACTAAACATGACTCAGATGCTGAAATATTTGGCTAATGAACGATAACACAAATCCTCCGGTGAAGTGGATTATTAAGCCAGAGACCTTGAAAACGATCCAAGGATCTCCTGCAAAAATTTTGGGAGGGCGCGTGGAAACCATCATCCTGCAGCCTCGCGCAGAGGAGCCCAATCGTCCATCAAGCCCAGTTTAGTAACAACCAAGCCACCAGATTAGTTTCTTTCTCCTCAGATTCAGCAGGTCCATGAAAATCACACCTACAGATGAATCAGACCTGATCTGATGCATTCAGTGGGATCGCTCGACAAACAGTCATCACCAAGTTCGGGATGTTTACTGACTGATCTGCGGTCTCAGAACCGGATCTACTCACTGACAATGATGTCGATGGCGAGTGGAGGTTCGTCCCTGCAGCTCGGGTGAATGCCAGTCTGGTTGGTTGCGTTCATGGTGGCTGCACTCGGTTGAAATTCACAATGCAACTTCCACTTTTCTGTCAGGTCCCGCTCACACCCGCAGAAACTCGGCGAGAGAAAGTTGGCACTGGTCTCTCCAAAGATCCAGAGAGCGCCCTCAAGCTTTCCACAGGAGGATATCTGCCTCCCGGACACCCTGAAACACTTGTTGCAATCCCTGGACCCGCCTCTTTCCGGCGGACCCTGAATCATCCGTCAAACCGCTCCACCCTGGAGATTTGGTCTTAAAAAAAAAAAAAAAAAAAAAAAAAAGTTTGATATTTGACATTTGAGTTTTGAGATTTTTAAAAAGTGGTTTGCTGGCAGTCATGGCAATATTATTTTGAAAAAGAAGAATAAACGGATTTGGTAGGCCTATTTTAACTTAATTTTTTTGGATCTTGTTTTTTTTTTTCCCCCAGTTTTTTTAAACAAAATTCCAGTGCAGCATAAAAATTAAAGAAAGAGAAATCACAGCCTGTTGTGTTTTGTGCAAGAAATAAGGAACTTTTTGTTAGTAGACCTACATCATCTTAATAATTAACCGAAATGTTGTCTTTTTTACATACTTTTTTTTTTTTTTTAAACAGAGAGCCATTTGTTTGTGGTGTAACAGCTCTTGGAGAGTTTGTTGGTAACACAAACTCACTGCAGGCACAAGGTTTATTCATTTACTGTATTATTCTAAAACACAAAATAGAAATTGTCACCCACATGCTCACCAAACAAACAAACAAACAAACAAACAAAAGGATTAATAAATAGCCTAATAAGGCCAAATATAAATATTTCATCATGGTGAAGTGCTGAGGGTGAAATGAGGAAAGAAGCTGCTCTGTCCTGTAGTGGTTGGGAGCAGCAGATACTTATGTATCGCTTGTCAAAAAAAAAAAAAGTCCTTTCTGTGATATATCTAGCACTTAGCTGGCTTTAATTAATGCAGAGCAGCTTGTGGCATGCTGCTGGCAACACCAGGTCAACATTACAGCTAATGATGTGATGAATAATGTTTTGAATGGCAGGTTGTTTGAAGGGTGGACATATTTCAATTTTCAACTGCAATACTTTTGCTTTTTTAAAATTTCTTTTCTTTTTTTAAACATTTTTTCCACCTATTTATTTATTTATTGCATTTTTAAACATTCTTTAGCATTTTTTCCTCATCTTCGCTCTGTTTTAGGTTACAAAATGCCCTCAAACAGACCTAAAGGGAGCCAGCTCCTCCTCTTTAAAAATCTTGGTCATAGTATATTTTCCTTATTTACTCGAGTCATTATTAACTGTGAGTCTTCGTGGCTGAAGCAACTTAAATGTCCTCCATTTTTGCCTCTTCTCCTTGGATTCTGATATTTCAATTTCTTGACCTTTCTGAGTTCAGATACAGGATGTCTCCTCTTAGAGAGGCTCTGTAACACAAATAAATTTCTTCACTGACACACTCTGCTCAGACGGGGATTCCTGCTCCACCACCATTATTTTTTCAGGCACAGGAAAAACTCAAGTAATATTTATAATGTATTTTAGACAAAGAAAGAAGAAAGACACAGTGTTAAATAGTACGTGTGTGTGGTATGAGGGGGCATTTCTTCGACAACATCCTGTTAACACAAACACTCACATCACATGCCCGGCGTTCCCATAGCAACATGTGCTGGGGTATCGTCATGTGAGGCATTTTGCTGTGAATTTATTTGCATCCCTGGCTGCGTTTGAATAATTTTCCACAGCACTAAGAGGCCTGTATAAAACAAAACATCATTGTGTATCAATGGCGCCTATAGAGTGACGTTTTCCAAACAAAAATCGAATCTCACTGGATATTTTCTGCATCCTCCTCTCTGCTTTTTATTGATATATATGAATCTTCTAAACATTCACAGAGAAACATCTCCTTCAGCCCCATTTACCTTATACCCAGGTTTTATTTTTTATCATGTCTGCTTGTCTGTTCAGGCAAACTTGGCTTCCGAGGTTAAAATAACTTAGGAGCGTTTGTTTTCCCTCTGCACAGAGATAAAAATCTCTTTATCCTTGAGCTGCATGTGCAGACACATATAAAGAATGACTACTGACAGAACAACGTGAAAACAGGGATCAAGTAACCACGTCCTTGCACAGCATCCCATATGAGAAGGATGCCAAGTACAAAACTTGCGTCACTGGGCACTGATGTGTGTCTGTAAAGCTACACTCATAGATGTGTTCGCCTTTATTACAAAAAGGACAGCTTGACCCATCTCTGTCTCATCTTACACGACCGTTGAATCATTTGTTGGTTCTGGTTGCGTCAAGGCACACCTTAGCTTGCGTTTCTATTCGAGACTCGTCAGAAAGGATTTGTCCTGACTGGCCTGAGTTCATGAAATTGACAGAGATGTGATGCCAAGAAGAGCTGCAGAGCTCCACTATCTAAAAAAAGGTATCGACAGAGAGTTTACCCTTAAAGTAATTCTTATTTTGTTTTGTTTGAAATTAAATTTTTGACAGAGAATGTGTGGTTGTGTGTGTTTGTTCGTGTTTTTTACTGTATGAATGTTGCTCTGACCGGTTGGCATTTTTAATTTCGTTGGACATGTTACAATGGCAATAAAGATCTATTCTATTCTATTCTATTCTATTCTTAAAATTGAATTTGTCACTCGTTAAAAAAACTCAGAAAGTGATCACAGGAACGGTTTGACAGCCATGTTGATCTGAATGTGACGTGAGCATTTTCTGATTTAAGCTAGACATCAAAGTTCCACGTAGCCTCAAAGTCAATAGACCGACTCCAAAAAGGTGACATTCCTCATGTAAGGGCACGCTGCTGGCTATGTTTGTATGTTTCCATTTGAAACCATCTTTTACATGGTGTATTTTACCTTCAGCGGCTAAACCATCTGAAGGTCTTTGATGAGGCAGTGGCTGCTTTGGCCTTGCGGACTTTAGACTCGGTTGGTTTTAAACAAGTCACTGTTTACTCTCTGTAATCTAGCTTTGCATGAGCGCAGTCCGTATAAACATACGCAAAACCGATAAAAGTGCTATATTTCTAAAACAGTCATAAAATAATGCTGATTGATTTTAACAAATATAAAGAGGAGCTTTTGTTTAGAATATTTTTTTGAAAAAAAAACTTCAGCTGTTGTTTTGTTTAAAACTCAGGAAATACAGTGAACAAAACAACAGTACAATAATTCAACTGCATCAGTGACAGCAGTGTTTTTTACTATGACTTGGCTTCTCTGTTGGGTATTTCATGCCAAGTTACGCTGTCATCACCTTCGCTGGTGTTCTGTGCAGATCTGCAGAGCAGATGTGACGCAGCGGAGGTCTGTCCTGCCTTCATCTGCCTAAATCCTGATTAATAATCATCCGTGTCAGGCGCTCGGTTAATTCAGGAGGATGAGTAGAGCAGTCAGCAAGTCTCAGCAGCAGAAGTCAACGGCCTGTGTGTTGGACAGATAGTAGAGGTCAGGGTTCATTGACTGCCTTCACATACTGATGTAAGTTAGCAAACTGCTTATTTTAGTCTCATGTTTGAGCTCTTTGCCAGTGCCAGGTCGTACCGACTTGGGTCCCCCCACCACCCCGCAAAGGATTAGAGGATAAAGATAATGGATGGACGGATTTCTGAGCTCCCGCTTTTTAAGCAAAAACCAAAGCATTGTTGAAATTTCTCTAATAGCACATAGCTACCAGTTTCGCTGGCGTGCCGTATTTGTATACATTGCGTTCAAGTTTAACTCCAGGAATCGAGCGCTTCCAGATGCTGATAACGAGCAGCCTGTTTGACAAAACTGTCCCTCTGTTATTCCCCTAGGTTAGAAGATGGGTAGGTTTAGTATTTGTGATGTTTTCTTTATTCAAGTTTGATGCCTCATTGGCAAAAAACACGCTTGACTGCAGCAAAGTAGAAAAAGTCTGCACGCTGTTAAGCTCCCAATATTTAATTTTACAGGCTTACAGCGATGTTTCGATCAACATGTTCTTCGTCAGGCTTAGTGTGACAGTGAGCAAAAAAGTTTTTTACGTGTGGATGGCAATCAGACAATCATTATCACCTGTTGAACAAAGAGCAGGGACAGTAACTTCAGACGCCTCAAGAGGCCACAAAGATGCCCCGGGAAACAAGAAACAACATAAAAAGTACGCAGTCTGTAAAATCTGCTTTTCACAAAATACTGCATTTCATTTAAAAAAAAAACTACATATCACAAGAAAAATCTTAGCTTCACTGTGTGCTGACTTTTTTTGTTTTTACTTGGATGCAGTCAAGTCACTTTTTTGTCCTGCACGTGTGCGTACGTCTCCCCAAAAACACACTTGCTCAACACTTCTTGCTCAATATCTACACATCAATTAAAGGGGAACTCCAGAGTGCCAGTGAAGTGAAAACAAAAGTTGTATGAAGTCTTTTTTGGCTCATGAGGCAGCTGTGCAAAGTCTGATAAATTGCCTCAAGTGATGTCACCTAATGTCAGTGATGTTTGGAGATGACAAGGTTGAAAGTGAAAATATTTTGGTGTGAAATTAGTTCTACCAGGATTCTGTAGCCTGCTTCTCACCTCTGATTGAGGCTCACAACTCCAGGCTACATTTACTATATAAGCTCAGCAGTCGCTTTGCATTGTGGGAAACATAGGCATCAGGTTTTAACAAGGAAGAAGATAATTTGGAGTATAACTGATGACATCTCTGATCCTGCTGCATCAATTTGCACCCTTTTTCTTTTTAACTGCCCATTTTGAGGCTAATAATGTCACAGCAGGGCAGTGAGAAATAGACAGACTACTCCTTTAAAGTCCCTCTCCACTTAAAACAGTTTTTTCGGTGCTGCAGTTTGCTGTTTGAGCTCCATGGTGCAGACTGATGTTTGAGCAGACTCTAACACTAGGAGGCTGGTTTCACATTCATCTGTTGAATGTGTGAATTTCTTTGTGCGCACTGAAAATCTGATCTCAGGAGGCGGGCCTACGAGCATGATCTGTGACATCATCAAGACTTTTGAAGTTTGTCCTTTGTCAGTTTGTCATGTGATGTAGAGACTTGAAGCCACCAATGCACATCCACTAAAAATGGATTTTACAGTGAAGAAGACATCTTGTGTCCTGACTAAATTTGCACATTCATATATTCTTAAGGTTCTAAAGAGTAGGTGCCCTTTAATGGATTTTATTGTGAATTTTTTTTGAGAAGAAAACTCAAAAACATATCAAACACACATCTCAGTTTCAAGCAGACCATTGATATATATGCTCTTACAAATGTGCAGTTTTGTTTTTTTTTT